>JAECUM010068795.1:0-30864 GCA_016617855.1 Megalonaias nervosa
CTGAAATCTGCATTCAGCTCCCTCAGTCGACTTCGAGAAAGGAACTGTAGAGGAAAATGCATAGTATGTTAGGGTAGAGAAGAGCGGTGAAATCAATCCATATTGTATGTATTTATGGATGGAATGATCTATGGATTAATAAAGTGTACATCCTACCGGCCATCACTATTGGTGTGCAAGCAATAAATACAATTACAAAATGTACAATTTATTCCACAGAGTCTGACATATTTTCAAGATTCTTCATTATAATCGTTCCGTAAGTAACAGCTTGCATGACTTGCATCTTAGGAGAATGTCAGTTAGATTTTAAATGGACTGTTCGTTAAAAGAAAAGGATTAAGATTTTCATGGCCTTTTTTAATTTTTGATGAATTCTTCGAGAGTAGAACATGGCTGTGACAAATATACAAGTAACATGTACATGCATACTAATCCTAGAAACTCTGTGTACATTTGGAATCTTAAAGAAATTTAGATATCTATTCTTTCTGCTTTATATTCTTTTTATAGTAAAAGCTTTATGTAACCCAATACCCTACAACTTATTATGTATTGATATCGTCTAGATCCTAACAAATTATCATCACACAGGCCTCAACTTACCAGCTGTAATTTCAGCAATACAAGAATGGTTAAGGACAATATATAGCACATAATTTCCCAGCCCTTTCCTGCGAGTAGCATCCATATAACCGCATGTGAAGAACTCTCATTAATCCAACACCACGTTCCTGTCACTGCATCGGTGCTCGAGTTACGACCTAGAACGCCGTATACACCTGCCAATAATGTCATTAGCCCTGGAAGGGAAGATGTGAAACATAGGACGAAATACATAATAACATTGATACAATTTCCAGAGGTTATCAGTCGGAATTAACATGTTGTTCATGTCATGATTTGGAACTGATAGTCAATCAATCAATCAATCAATAATAATTTAGTAATTAACAAAACAATATGCACCTTACCTGGAACACCCCAGCAGATTACGTGGTACAAGAACTTTAATATGGTGGACCTGGTTCTCTCGCTTCTAAATTGAATGGCTACCATCATGTGAACTGTTATTACCAATGTCCATAAAAACGACGCTATCGAGGCGAAAGTTGCAACGATGCTTTGGGTAATGCAAACATCGTTATCCACACCCTTGTTAGATAAAAAGTCAATTGTTCCAGCTAGATTTCCTGATGCATTCATCAAGTCTGCGATCGTAAGCCATATCAGTAGTGTCCGCGGAAAATTTCGTACAGAACTGATACGCCAATACGTCCAAAATATGAAGAAGGCACCACAAATTGATAAAAGAGAACTGCCGATTGTGCAGCCAGCGGATGCATATTGTAAGGGTGATAAAGTTGAATTATTACTCATTATTAAATTAATTTAAATGCCAATGTAGCTACTATTGCAGTAATCGCCTTGTGAAAATCAGCCATCTGTTTATACTCAACCTAACGAAAATGTATGTTAAGAGTAGTAAGATTTGTTACAGCGTATACTGTATATACTTTGTACCCGACACGTTTAAGGTTCAAAGTTACATGCTAATCTAAACGTATCTATTTATGCAAACCAAATGTAGATAAACAAGGCCATAGTGTAGCCTGGTGAACATATAGCATATACAAAATGTAGATAAACAAGGCCATAGGGTAGCCTGGTGAACATATAGCATATACAAAATGTAGATGGCTTATATCAAGGATGATTGTTACATATCACCGGGTGTCATTCCGGCACAAAATGTACACCCTTTCTCTAAATAGGCCACAAATTCCGAGCAATTAGTAAGTATGTATTCTGTAGAAAATTGTATGGTCTAAAGGAGGATTTCTAATTATTTATTTATTTTTTTTGGGGGGGGGATGTTTTTAATGGGGCCCGCGGGGGTGGGGTGGCTTTATCTCACCAGAGAATTCCTATTGCCTAGACATAGTAAGTTTGTCATTCTTTGTTAAGAAAGGATGCATGCATGCATGACATCACGTTGATATTGAAGTGGTAAACATCAAAATCACTTAACAGGTGATAAGTAGGTAAAGTGATTAATAACATCATCAGTTTTACGCTATCTATGACGTAATTTAACAGTGAGTAATATAAATCAGTAATAACATGCCGAGTCCTTTTTATCGAAATGTATTAAGAATGAAATAAACAAGAATAACAAACACTAGACTTACCCAGTGAATGCGTCTGAAAAACAAAAACTTCAAAGGGGTGCAGTCATGCACGGCTCTATCGCATCAAGGTAAAGTTACCCCTACTCATCCCCCAATCCAAAGGGAAACATGAAAAACCCTTGCGGAAGACTCAAGGCAGGGAAGAGAAAGGAAACGTTGAAGGCGACGTCTCAGAACAATCAAACTGCACGGCTTGAAACCAAGAAGATGAAAGTATGCGATCACACGCAATAATACATAATACAGAGATGCCGTGGGATAACCTTTACGAAAATCATTACGGAGAAAGGACATGTTCATATGTATACATACATTGTCAAGGATTTTGTTTCACTTTATCGCCATGTTCCTAACGCATCACAGAAAATTAATAATAATGGCTAGGCTCTTATCGCTGCAACAGCTAACAGTTATGACAATGGATATGAATTTCAAATTTCTGTGAATTCACTTTGGTACACTTTGTATTTTGCAACTAATGGTGCCGACCTGTTTGAATTGTTAATGTGGTTATTATTTCAAGCTCACAAACGATGGAATGAATCACAATTCTAAGACCAACATTTAACACCGTTTTGACTTTAATGCTTAGAAAACTAAGCATAAGCCAAGCATGACAGTTTGGCAACACATACATCAGGCACCCACCTGTTACAATTGAACATCTATCTTTCAATCTAACCAAACCCAGGGCTTTCCTAATTTGATAAAAATGTGTCATTATTTTTGTTCTCTTTCCTTGTTCTTTACTAAACCGTTTTACAATAATCTTAGCATTTTGGTTTCAAATATAGAGACTGCTGAAATGGTAGATTTTAAATATTTAAGTATTTTGCATATTATGTATAATGCTTGATATCGCCAGTGTAATACAAGCTGTGCCAATCATCAAAATCATCTCTATGACTACAATTCACTGCAAACTCAAGTTCATACTAAAACATTAAAATATGGTTCCTTCTCTGTGACTATGGCGTCATGGTCTGGATCTGATGCAGTTCCCAAAATTCGTATCTCAAATAAACTGAGAAACAGTCTGTTCTGCAGTAAAGATGGTGTAATGTCTTAGACACACACACACATACATACATGCACATATCAAGTGAGAGAGAGAATGAGATCTTATTTACTTTTATCAAGTTTATGAAATGTTTAACTTAAGAGACAAAATATATGCCTTATCGACTAGAAACAAGCAAACTGTATTTTGCTTTTATGCTTAAATATGCTGACCAACTTATGTGTATACATTATTGAAGTAAGATATTTCTTACGATAAAGTCTGCTGTTCCATGCTGATCTTCCCGTACGTTATAAAGAACATTGGTGCATAAAATATGAGTAGTTAAACGTAATTCTCCTTCCTACCTAAAGTTAAAGAACGCACACACTCGGAAAATTTTTTAAAAAATAATAATAAGTGCATGATATATTCAGACATGGCTCTTGTGTGTAACAGGCCGACTTGCTTCCATTGAATCAATCGATTGACAATATGGCAAATGAAGTTCTTTAGTCAAATTGCAATCGAAGTTCATGAGCAAAACAATTAAAATTGTCAATTCTCTCCAGTCATGGATCACCATAGCCCTCTGTGGGAATTTAATATGCGAAATGGGTTACAAGTGTACTCTGGGGAAGTTGAACACAGTGGGAACTGAAAATGATAGGTTGATATATTACTCAATGTGAATTTAACATTATGGACTACACTATGGAACGTAAATGAGTGTTATATAGTTTAACAGCCAGACAACATTAAGTCTGGTTAGAGAGAGTCAAAAAAGTTGTGTTATCTCAATAGGACCACAAAAAGGTAACATTCTTAAAATACAAAGTCCATTTGTATGGCTAAATCATACTCAGCTGGAACATTAGCAAGGAATATCTCGAAGGTCACTGTGTTTTCACGAGATTATATGCCAATTACTGCTGATCTTTTGTGATAGCTATCTTTATTTACTAAATTTCAGTTTTCAAGAGTTTCCTTGTGAAGAAAACCATCTATTCCATCTTTGCAGCGCATATTTAAGCAGTCGAAAATACAAACAAGAGGTCCAAGTGGGCCTGACACTGACAATGTATATAACTTAAAAATTGGCCGTTTCACTAATTAGGAATATATGGTATTGTATGAAAACAACCCATGTTTTCTCCAAAAGATTATATAACGTTGGTATTGGCCTATTGTATAAAATTTGTCAAAATGCACAATTGATATGGATGGTCATTTTTGTATGGTCCCTTGTTCCCAACGTAATCCAACCAATATATTGATGATACAAACCTACTTACCAAGTTTTATCAATCTTTGATGAGATGTATAGTCTCTAGATATACTGAAGTAAGACGCTCAGTGAGAGAGTGGCAGAATCGTCATGTTAATATGCGTAGATCTTACTTATAGTACATATTATATACAGCTTCATTAGTCCAAGATAGAGCAAACTCTGACTGAGTTTCGGTCTCCAACGTTGTAACAAGCTGAGCCAATCAGATTCAAGAATTTCTCGTTTTTTTCTTGTACATGGTATAAACCCCAGAAGTAAGACATTTAAAATATATACCCATGGTCGAAGTGAGTTTGTGCCGGTTGGATTCTATTGAATAGCCGAACATTGGATATCGTATTTAATACTTACAGATCCTACCGTTGGTTTTTATATCAATATGGACGTTTACCTTTTTAATTTCAACTTTTACTCATATTTTGTCTGTGTACCGACACTATTATGATTTTGTTTCCTCAGGACAAGATTACCCAGTACATCGTGCAAAATTATCGATTAGGATTGCTTTTATAAGAGATCTCTGTGAAGTTTTAATATAGTCAGCGTGAATTTGGTTACACTGCAATCATGGACATGCTAAATTGAAGAAATTTAGGACCATTCACATGTCTTCTTTTAAAGTAAGTGATTCGTCACAGTAACCTAGATCTGTGTTGACTGTTGAAATAGCAAATATAGAAATCATATATTTTGAGTACTAAACCTTAGATACATGAAACAAAACCTCATTGTTGGTACTGTCAGTTTTGCTGCATAGTGATTAACGAGGTCATGGATACTTAGCGATTCCTTTTTAAAAATGTTTTTAATCTTTGTTTTGTTATTGTTTAATCCGTATTGCTGCAAACAACATCTAGAAGGGAATTTAGAAGATTCAGAAGTTGCAGAAGTTATTGTTGAATAAGGAAATAACTTTTCATAGGTATTTAAATTTCAAGTTTTGCTGATAATATGAGTAGAAAAACAAATTATTAGAATGCAACGCTTAATTGGGGTGGAAATATATGTTTGCCAAAGTATATTTGTAAAACGAAAGCAACATCAAGTGCGTTTTAAATAAGGTCGCGAAAATCAATACATCTTTAGTTATTAGACTATGATAATTGTTTGATTTTGTTTAATACTGTACTGTATTGGACTTGGAAAAAGTTTGTTATTGTAATAAAAACATTCTTGAAGTCCATGGAGTGAAACAAAGAATCATTAGCATTTTGTATGACACTGTTCCACTGATTTATTTCATGTCTGTGGGAGGTGTTACAAACAGCTTGGGAGAGTGACACTGTGATATGTATTTGTCTTTAACTTGGCTGGGGGAGTGACATTCGCCACATGTTTGTCTCTTTAAGTGTATAGACCTTTACTTTATGGTTTTCTTGCCCGCCCCAATATATGTATTACGTGACATTCCGCCATTACGGTACTGTTACTACCCAGCACTCTATAGTATAGATGCTACATTTGTACATTTACTGTAAATATCATTTATTTCAACAAGTATTTAGGTTAAAAGCTCATCCCTGTGAAAAGAATATTTACGGAATTTATTGCCCAAACGTTTCATTGTTCTTTTAATTTTTAAGTTTTCCTGTCTAATTTTGTTTAATTGGTTCGTTTATATCCGAAGATTGTAATTCATGGTATAACTTTTATTTTCGTCTGTTATTTATGTTATTATATAATTATTTTATCAAATTAAAGAAACGTTTTCTTTTGAATGCTGGTCTTTATCAAATGCTCCAACTACAACAGGTACTAATTTTAATACCTTCACTTTTGCTCATATATTTTTTGTTCATTTATTCTCATACTTTTTTGTGAGAATTTAACATCAGTAGGCACTTATTAAGGTGACTATTTACTTCCTTACTTAGCAAAGCCAGTATGAAATTAGAAATGTTACTTCCTTCCCCAAACCGCTCTTTTAGAAATTAGTGCAGATAAACAGGCATTCCAAAGATTGTTTTCTCTCCAAAAAATTATATTTTGCCAAGGACTTTTTAATTTTTCAAGTAAGGGTTATATGTAATGATGATGCTTATATATATATATATATATATATATATATATATATATATATATATATATATATATATATATTCTTCTTTGTAGACAGTAGAATATACAATGAAACCAGTAAACGTATCAGATGGGTGTTTCTTTTTAAATTACTTGGGCATTTCAGTCTCTTTTCATTTCACAGATAATTTGTAAAATTTCTTGCTCCATTTAAATTAAACTGACGGTAATTGCTAAGTTTTTCTGCATTATAATTTTGCAGAAATATCGACCTCAAATTTGTGAAAACTAATGTCTTAATATGTTTGTTGTACTTTACTAGCATTCTGGTGTAGCTATCTTCTGTGTTATTTGAAAGTTTTTGTTTTTTGAAAGATTTATGCTGAAATAAAATTGTTTGTTTGGAATAAAGAAATATGGAAGCGTTTGCAGCATTCGTATTTTCTACAGCCTTTCTAGAGTGAGGTATATGTAGAATCGGTATCAGTACCTTCATGGCGGACGCGTGTAGTGACACTTAGTGATCAGGGGCATGTAAATATTGACTAACTCTCCACAGGATGGCCTGTATGTCTTTAAGTAGCTTGGAGGAGTAACCTTTCATGCCCGGCCCTAGGACAAGGCGAACCAATCAACCGCAATGCAATTTTTTTGCTTGCGGCCCCGCGCTCATCGCTTGCTGCCTTGGGCCCCACATGGTGCCTTGGGCCCCGCACATCCTAGGGCCTGACCTGGTGACCTTGGCCACATTTGTGTCTTTAAGTTGCGTGGGGAGTGAGGTTGCAACATGTATATGTCTTTTCAGTGGCTTAGAGGAATCACATTACCTGAGAAAGAGACCTAAATACTTATAACCAAAACCGATGTACAAACGAAGATTGGTAACACTATATGCACTAAAACGAAACTTTCTTTAAAAATTTCTTTTTTTAGGAAATGGACGGCCAGTCTTCCATGTCGATAGATACTCTGCCCACTACCTTCGGTGGTCTCTGTACAAAAATAATACATAAATAATATATATTTCGCTGATTATCCTTCTCTCTCACAGTATCTTTTAGACACACACACACACACACACACACACACATATATATATATTACATACATACATACATACATACATACATACATAGTAGCACACTTTCATGCACATAGAAACATGTCTTTATATATATATATATATATATATATATATATATATATATATATATATATATATATATAATATATATATATATATAGCAGGCAGGTAGAGGCGGTATATATATATATATATATATATATACACACACATAACTCGTCACGCATGATAAAATTGTACATAGTCAAGTTTGAGTGACAACGAATAATGATATTTAGAATCTATTAATATTGTCAACTGTTGTCATCAAAATAAATGCAATCCGGTCATTTTGAATACCTCTCTTTCTCTTAATATCTCTCCCGTGATAATGTGAATTGCTGTAAAAGTCTCAACTGGCAAAAGTGAAAACTACAATTGATGAAAATGTCGGAAACTAAGTCTTTACGAAAAGAAAGCAATTCGCACGCACCGGAAAGCCAACGTTGAGTTTGCTGATGATACCTGATACTCTCTCTCTCTCTCTCTCTCTCTCTCTCTCTCTCTCTCTCTCTCTCTCTCTCTTATACCAACCCGATGTATGTTATTGCTTGAGGATAATTTATCTGAAAATGCTTGAATCATGTGAAGTTGTTGCCGATATCGTGTCCAAGTTGTTTCCATCTTACGTACTTCGGTCTCTGATAATTTTTTTGGGAGAATGCTGCTTTCATATATCAGACCGGGATAGGTTTTGGTATCACATTATTGATCGAGACGGGTTAAACATTTACATGTACTTAGATTCATTTTTTAAATTGATTTTGTCAATTCACTTCTGGGAATAATGTCCCGAGACTTACTAATACCTTATAGCAATGGATAAAGTATGAACATCTATCTTCTGTATATCACTCCTGTTGCTTCCTTGTGGAAAAGTACACAAGAAACGTTTGACATGGCTCCATTAAGAATTCAAATGTATTCTATACCCTTATTGCTCATATAAAATGTGTAATTTATGATATGATATCAGCTTCTGTAATCCTATCTTCCAGCTGATTTTACATCCTCAGGATGCAGAATAAAGAATCAACTAATCATAATTGCCTAAACGCCATGAATGTTCTCTCGCACTTCTGTGCTGGATGCGCTACGTTCAGCAGCAGGGAGGGTGGACTCTACGACCTCGTTATGGTATTATTTTGGACAGCTTCTCTGAATATGTGTCCACTATTGTCTGTCGACCTGTGTATATGGTCGTAGAACACAATTAATTTTACTATATATTCTCTACATTTGTTTCTCAGTACTGAACTTTCCACTGTGTGACAATCAATACAAATCATATGTTAATCAAAAATACCGTCAAAGATGACTTCACCGTGAAGTTCTTGTCAAAGGTTCACCTGCATATTTTTTGAGAGGCTGCATTGTAAACAAAGTACCATGCAATGGCACATAGATTTCACTACCGGATCATCACCAAGGCCTTATTACTCACTGTGCACTGTCGCCGAAATACACACGGACAACCACACCATAAGCTCATATTCTAAAGAATAAACAATTACCTTTAAATCCCTACCAAAAATGTACAAATAAAACTCTTCTATCACCACCACAATGAGAGAGGAAAAAAATGTTCTAAAAATAAACTAGAACTACATTCGTTGATACTGACCTGGAAGTACTAATTGTGACCCGATGCCATATACACCTTTCTACCAACTGTTTGTTTATGGAACGCGATACAGTTCGTCTGACCCCCCGGCTGCTGCTCTGTGAAACTTAACGGTAGGTAACATCCAATTGCTTGAACAAGTTAGCGAAACGAAATGATCCGCTGGTATTTGTATACATGGCAGTAGGTATAAGAAATTTTCCCACGCTAAGTGGTTCTATAGGCCATTTCACGGTTATTAACTCCCCTGAAAATACCATAGGGCGTCTCGGAGAAACTCACTTCCGGATAGTTCAATCAGTAAAGATGGCAGATGTCGATCAAGAAAAATGTGACAGTGGAGGATATAAGCAGGTATACTTTGAAAAGGCTGAAGAGATTTCTTAAAGAGCACGGACAGAATGTGTCAGGCCGTGCACTGGGGTTGAGAGAACGTGCCCTGGGAGTGCTGCGTCTTGAAATCCCATCAGAAACTACTTTAAAGAACACCGATCAACGAGAACAAGAGACGCGTGAGATAGGAAAATAAACAACACCTCTTGGCGAAACATTACCAAAGCCAGACACTCTGGATGAATGAAGTGACGACGTGACCAATATTCCTGATTTTTCGAAAGGGAACTATATAATTGTCTTGTTTTAAATACGGTGAGAACATTTGACAGAGCTCCCTGCGGTGCTGTGAGGCAGCTGAAAGCTAAAAAATTGTATGAGAACAACCATGTACACTCGGTCCGCTAACACAATGTCAGTAATCAGTGTTCACGCGCATATGTGAGATGCCTGGTTATTCCATCCCTCCCAATATTAGATAAAAACAAACATTCCTGACTACCGAGTTGGATAAGCCTGTCAAAAGTAACCGGACAAGTTCACTCTGCAGATTGCACCAGTCCAGCAGGTAAGTTTCATACAACTTTAAAGTTTTAACTTAAGCTCCTCGTTTGAGAGGTAGATAATCATTAAAATTATTTAACATACGAAATTCGTAAAATTATAATTACAGCAACATCTGTTCATATTGTCTCTTTATGTTTTTAAAGCTGAACCAGGATTTATATTTTCGTGTTGATTCCTTGAATTACCCCCCTAACCTCACCCAATTAAAACAAAAACCTGGGAATAAGAATAACAGTAAAGTGTCACTACAGATGTGATCCATCACACTATCTGCTATACTTCTGAAAAATTGAGACAGATTAAATATCAACATATAATGATATTTCTTTTTTTGCACAGGCAAGGGGAGTCATGCAATCACATTGTTTCTTTGTTGTTTGCCCTTATCGACATCACAGAGAAAAGGAAGGCAGGTAAAATTTCAGCTACATCGTTGGAGTGTAAATGAAATACACCACGGCCTCTGAAACAATCCCCGAAGAAGGCAGAGGAAATGAAGCTGAAACAAATACTCTGGCACTCTCGAAACTTCATCATACAAAGAGCATTGCCCATCTGGAGAGGGCAGTCCATTAAGTAATTAAGTATTTATCAATAATACTGTCAAAACAAATGAAAAAAAGTTCGTTTTTTATTTTTTTTGCAGCACAAATTTTGAAAACATCTGATGCTGTTAAATGGCAACTAATTGGCATCACCACTCTCGAAATTAAACTGTCGGTGCCAGCGCCAGATGTTAAAAATTTCGTTTGAATGCAACAGATGTAATTACCGTCCAGGTCTTGAAAGTTTTCTGAGGAAATATGTTGGGAGCTGGTGCTGTCTTTGATGGTCCTGCTAATCCCAGAAAACGATCACTGCATAGTCGTGATGTGGTCTTCAGTCGAAAGTTCTTTCTAAAACTCGTTGGCTCCAAATACGCGAAATATTTCCATCAGCAGGAAACCTATGCAGTGAAATGGTCCTCTCATCAACAAACTTTCCGGAGTAATTGGAACAGCTTTTCGCACAGCAGTATAATTTTCCCATATTGACACTAGTTTGTTGACTTTATGTTTCGCTAACCAAGCGTAAAACAATGCGAAATTCTGAACTATCCGGAACTGGAAAATTTTTGTGGGCATGCGCAATGGAGCTAAGGGAGGTAATTTTAAGCGCTACGATCAGTAACTCCGTTGCAACCGTGAAACCCTCTATTGGCTCACACCGTGAGAATCAGGTTAGTTAAGTTAAGTACGGTCGCCCGGGTTTGTTATTGGCCACAGAACACAATTAATTTTATTATATATTCTCTACATTTGTTTCTCAGCACTGAACTTTCCACTGTGTGACAATCAATACAAATCATATGTTAATCTAAAATACCTTCAAAGATGACTACTCGGTGAAGTTCGCGTCAAAGATTCACCGGCATTTTTTGGAAAGGCTTGATTGTAAACCAACCAACGTGCAAAGGAACACATATTTCACTTCCGGATCATCACCAAGACCTTATGACTCACTATACACTGTCGCCGAAACACACACAGACAACTACACCATAAGCTCAATATTCTAAATAATAAACAATTGCCTTTATATCCATACCAAGAATGCCGAAATCTAACTCTTGTATCACCAACAAACGGAGACAGGAAAAACTGCTCTAAAAATAGACTGCGACTACGTATACATTCGTGGGTACTGAACCGGAACTATTAATTGTGACCTGGTTTCTGACAGACCCAATTTTGTATGGCCAATGTTAGTCAAACTTTTATATTTGCATGCCACACCTATTTCAACTTTATACATGAAGTCTTTTGGAATTTCCTTGCAAACAAGACATGTGACAGTTGTCAGAAAATGTGTAGTACTGGTGTTCCACAGGGTGCAAGTTGTGGTCCAAGTGTTCTTGAGAAACCAAAACTAAATTTGCTATATCTTTTTTAATTATAGGAATTTTTCAATGCAGTAGAAACCTAATTGTAATACATGACAATGCCTGGCTGAAAATATGTTTGAAATTTAAAAATATTGGATACATTAAATTTTAATTCCAATTTAAATAAACATTTAAATTTTAAAAACTAAATTTTATTGAAAAATTAAATTTTCATGCAAGTTATAAAATTCAATTTGAAAAATTTTAGACAGCAAAGTTGACTAATGAATGGTATTTAAAACAAATGGTAGTTTGGGTCTGTACAACTGATAACATTTTCCCAGGGGTATTGAAGCATGATAGTGATTTTGGTAGCAAATTGCAATATGCCTGTCCAGATACATATAGGTGTACACACTAAAGAAACAAAGACAGGTGCTATGTTCCACATTTATTGTGTCAGGTATATAGGCAGTTGTTTGTATAACTAATAGCGCGCACAAATTTAAAGTTTTGATGTGACCACTACCATGTTTTATAGCCAAAATGCATTCCATTTCAGTGTCGATAACTACAAAAGGCGACCCTGTGATCGGAAAACACAGTTTCAGGGAGGTTCTAACTTACTGAACAATGGTGCGAATCTCTCTCATGAAGATCTAAGCCATGTCTTTGAGTTGCTGTATATCAGTGTGCTTATATGAACTAATCTTGGTCACGTATGGCAATACACTGCACATGTCCTCATGAGACCTTGCCATCACCACTGGCATACTGGAGAGCTTCCAAATTGATCCAACTCTAACACTAAACAAACCAACGTGGAATGGAACACATATTTCACTTCCGGATCATCACCAAGACCTTATTACTCACTGTACTGTCGCCGAAACACACACAAACAACACAACATAAGCACAATAGTCTAAATAATAAACAATTGCCTTTAAATCCATACCAAGAATGCCTAAATCTAACTCTTGTATCACCACCAAACGGAGACAGGAAAAAAAAAAAAACACTCTAAAAGTAGATTGGGACTATATTCGTGGATACTGAACCGGACTTATTAACTGCGACCTGATTCCTATTGTGTGTCAACAGTGGTGACAACTCGTCCGGCCTTAAAGTCTGTGTGATTGTTGTGTTGACGCGAGTGATTGAGTGGGAGAGGGAAAACAAACGGAGATCAGTGGTCTGTAATTAAATCAGTATTATATCATTAACGACGAGAGACTCTGCACTGACTATGGAATCTCGCACAGCTAAATTAGGTCGACAATGACTGGAGGCAGTTAATATCTCCCGTCCTCGAAATGGCTTTTGGTGATCCTGAAATAACATCTCATTTAAAACTCGATAACGTAATCAATTGTATTCCAAATAATTTTGAAAAGTATATGTCAGTTACTTTAGGTAAATTACGTTTTATTGACAGCCTACAGTTTATGGCAGCATCGTTAGAAGAGCTGGTAAAAGGCTGTAGCGAGTTTTATAATCTGTCAGATTTTTTTGGTGATAAAGCAAGTTTGTTGACAAAAAAGTGAGTATTTCCATACGAGTATCTCGATGATTGGAGTAAATTTGATGAAACGTCTTTACCTGACAAAGATAAATTTTATTCGCAACTAATAAAACGAAAATATAACCGATGACGAGTACAAATATACACAAGATATTTGGAAAGAATTCGATTGCAAAACATTCGGCGATTATCATGATTTGTGTTTGAAAACGGACGTGTTATTGCTGGCGGATGTATTTGAAAGCTTTCGAAAAGTCAGCTATAATAATTATGAATTAGATTCCTGCTGGTATTAATCTGCTCCTGGGTTATCTTGGGATGCTTTGTTAAAGTTTAGTAAGGTGGAGTTAGAATTACTGACAGATGTTGACAAATTTAACTTTATCGAGAAAGGTATCTGTAGCGGTTTTAGCGTGATAACAAAAATATTCGGAGGCAAACAATAAATACATGAAAGATTATAATCCAAACGAACCATCTAAGTACATCATTTATCTTGATAGCAATATAATTTGTATGGTTATGCAATGTCAGAACCAATGCCTTATGGTGGATTTCGTTGGAACACACCTGATCAATTTCTATCGGAAAAAGAAAAAAAAAGATACCTGACGATGTTTCATATTTTATTGAAGTTGATCTCGACTATCCTACTTCAATGCATGATATACACATGGATTATCCGTTTTGTGCGGAATAAATTATAATCGACTATAGTTTATTATCTCAGGAACAACAATCAATAGCACCATCAAGACAAAATCTCTGGTAAATAAAAACTATTCCCAAATTTACTTGATAAGCGAAATAATGTTTTGCATTACAAAGTTTTAAAAACAAGCAGTTGATGCTGGTCTTGTGTGGAGGAAAGTTTATCGTGTGTCAAAATTCAATCAATCGCCGTGGATGAGAGATTATATTAGCTCAGATACTTCAAGGAGAGCTGTAGCGAAAACTTATTTCGAGAAAAACTTCTTTAAGCTTATGAACAACTCCGTCTTTGGTAAGACAATGGAAAATATTAAAAAGCGAGTAAACATCGAGCTAGTAAATAATAGCGACCGCCTAAACAAACACTTGTATCAGGTGATGATTTTGTTAGTATGAAAATGTATGAGAAGCTTGTCGCAATACAAAGAAGAAAAACAAATTTGAAGCTTAATAAACTGATTTATGTTGGGGCTTCTGTTCTTGATTTTTCGAAGTGGCTCATGCACGATTTTCATTATAGTTTTGTTCAGAAGCAGTGGCCGTCAAGTAAATTATTGTTTACCGATACTGACTCGCTTGTTTATGAAAGAGATGGTGCTGATTGCGCTAACGATGATGTATATCAAGATATCTTTGATAACCGACATCTGTTCGATCTTTCTGATTATCCTCGCGATAGTAAATTTCATGATACAAATGAAAAGGTTATTGGTAAATTTAAGGATGAAATGAACGCTCTGTAACAAGATAACCGAGTAGGGATTTCGGACTTAAAACAGAACACTGTTGATGGTAATACAAATATAATGTTTATTGATGTACGGTTTAAATAAGAAAATAAATATGATTGATACGTGCATGTACGGGTCCAAATATTGGACAAATTAACAATACACACGAAACCTAAAAATGCAAAAAATATAAATACAAATGAATGACTTTACATAGTACAAGAACAAAGGTGAACAAATCACAGCAATTTCACCCGATGAAAGTAACGGTTGTTTTACTCAATAGTAAAAAATGAAGTATTTACTCAACTAATGAAAAAATGAGATATTGTTTTACTCAAATAGTAAAATGTGGTGAATTGATTGGAGAGATATTATACAAAAATATCTTATACACTCTCAAAACAATGGGTATAACAAAACCCAAAAATTAGCCCACGGCTAAAAGATTACATACATGGAGTAACACAAAAACACTCCCGTCAAAATTACACTTGGCTACCAGTCACACTGGTCAATCAAGTAAATATCATTACAGGCAGTCACCGACCACCTTTCAATTCCTTCTGTGGTTAGTTCTGTAGCTTGTACCACGTCGACCACGATCCCTATGATCACTCTAGTCAGCTCTACAGCTGCTATGTTCACTCTGGTCACCCTTGTCAGCTGAAAATACAACTAATACCGTGTACTATTCATGACACAGGCATATAAGATAAAAGCGTAATGACGTTATATACGGTAAGTTATGTAAATTACATTCATCATCATTCATTCATTGGCAGCTCAGTCTCGGGAGACCATGTGAGTAACGCCCTTGGACTGTTGTCTGTCTCTGGGGTTTTGGCATCGTCTGTTGTGGCTGTGCAGGCCGATGCGCGAGTGACAGTCCCTATTGAAGTTGGTGCAGACGTACTGGGAAGTCTGAGTTGCTTGGGTTGCTGCTGCACTCTTCTTTCTCTCGTGTTTCTCTGCGGCCTGCTGGACTCTCCTCCCATCAGCGACTGCTATGCCCTTGCTGACCGTCAGTCTCCAGGTGCCTCGGTCCTCGGCCTGCACTTCCCAGCTGTCTGGTGAAATACCGCATGCCTTCATGTCCCTCTTGCACACATTCTTGAAGCGGAGTGAGGGGCGGCCGACTCTTCTGGTGCCAGTGGCCAACTGGCCATATAGGATTTCCTTTGGCAGCCTCCCATCCTCCATGCGTCGGACGTGTCCCAGCCATCGAAGGCGGCGTGTGCTCAGCAGGGAGTACATGCTTGGGATACTTGCACGCTGAAGGATCTCGCTGTGTGGGACGTGGTCTTGCCAGCTGATTTTCAGGATGCGTTGTAGGCACCGTATATGGAAGGAGTTGAGTCGACGCTCTTGCCTCATATAGGTGCTCCAGGTCTCACTTCCATATAGGAGGGTGCTCAGAACGCAGGCTTGGTAGACTTGAGTCTTGGTGTGCACTGTCAGCGCGCTGTTTCCCACACCCTCTTTGTTAGTCGGACCATGATGGTGTTTGCCTTTCCAAGCCTTCTCTCCAGCTCCACATCAAGCGAAAGAGTGTTGCTGATGGTTGACCCCAGGTAAATAAAGTTATTGACTACTTCCAGGGTGGCGCCGTCGATTTTGATGAAGGGGGCAGTGGTGACATCTTGAGCACTGACGTTTGTATTTTTTAGGCTGATGGTGAGCCCGAACTGTTTGCAGGCATCAGCCAAACGGTCTCTCAGTCTCTGGAGGGCATCCTCGGTGTGGGTCACAAGAGTCGCGTCGTCAGCAAAGAGCATCTCCTTGATGAGTACTGACCTCACTTTGGTCTTCGAGCGCAGTCGTGCCAGGTTGAACAGCGTCCCGTCGGACCTGGTGTGCAGATATACGCCATCAGTAGACGTGTTGAAGGCGTGGGACAGGAGCAGGGAGAAGAAGATGCCGAAAAGGGTTGGCGCCAACACGCAGCCCTGCTTCACGCCGCTGTTTATGGGGAAGGAGTCTGAGGTGGATCCATCATACTGGACTGTAACCTTCATATCGGTATGGAAGGAGATTTTCATGCTGCGGTGTTTTGGGGGGCCGCCGATCTTCCCAAGAAGTTCAAATTTGCCCTTCCTGCTGACCAGGTCGAAGGCCATGGTGAGGTCAATGAACATCATGTAGAGTGGCTGACCTTGCTCTCTGCTCTTCTCTTGGAGTTGTCGGAGGGAGAAGATCATGTCTGTTGTCGACCTTCCTGCTCTGAAGCCGCACTGGGATTCCGGGTACACGCGGTCCGCCAGCAGCTGCAGCCTGTTGAGGAGGATGCGGGCAAACACTTTGCCAACGATGCTGAGAAGCGAGATTCCTCTGTAATTGTTACAGTCACTGCGGTCTTCCTTGTTTTTGTAGAGGGTCACAATGGTGGCGTCCCGCATGTCTTGGGGGACTGCTCCTTCCTCCCAGCAGAGGCATAGTAGCTCATGCAGCGGCTGTAGCAATGTCGGTTTCCCACGTTTGATGGCTTCTGGCGGGATGCTATCGCTACCTGGTGCTTTGTCGTTTGGGAGGGAGTCGATAGCTTTGCTGAGCTCCTCTAAAGTAGGCATTTTGTCGAGCTCCTCCATAGTGGGCAGTTCCTGTACGTTGCTAAGGGCCACATCGGTAACTGACGTTTCTCGGGAGTATAGCTCTGAGTAGTGCTCCACCCATCTGGTCATCTGTTGCTCACGGTCTGTGATCTTCTCTCCCGTCAGAGATTTCAGGGGGCAACCCCTTTCACGGTAGGGCCTAGGGCCTTCTTGATGCCACTGTACATGCCTTGGTTGTTTCCTGACTCGGCACTGTGCTGGATTCCTTCACACAATTGCTGCCAGTACTCGTTTGCTGACTGTCTAGCGATGCGTTGAGTGGTGCTTCGGGCTCTTCTGAGGGCAGCAAGCGTGCGTTCATTGGGGCATTTTTTGTAAGCTATGAAGGCTTCTCGTTTGTCCTCGATTACTGGTTCCATCCTTGAAAGGTGTGCGTTGAACCAGTCCTGGCTGGGCCGTTCCTTCTTGCCAAACATGGATATGGCTGTGCTATAGATGGCGTCCTTCATGGCGTTCCACTTGGCTGTGGCATCGTGCTCTGGCAGGTCCTGGAGAGCCTGATCCAGGGCGGACACATACTCCTCCACCTTGGAGGGGATAGACATCTGCGCAGTGTTGATGCGAGGGCGACCTTTTGGTTTGGAGCGGTGTAGTCTTCGTGACTGTAGGCGCACCCTGCTGCACACAAGGGCGTGGTCGGAGTCGCAGTCTGCACTGTGGTAGCTTCTGGTGGAGAGGATGCTGTTCAGGGCAGAGCGCCTGGTGATGACCAAGTCGAGTTGGTGCCAGCGATGAGACCTGGGGTGTTTCCATGACACTTTGTGTTGTGGCTTACACTTGAAGAAGGTGTTTGTAACGCACAGGTCATGATAGGTGCACAGCTCCAGCAGTCTTTGACCATTTTCGTTGGTCTTTCCAGTGCCATGATGTCCGAGGCAGGTAGGCCATGACTCGTGGTCAGCACCAACTCTAGCATTAAAGTCGTCGAGGAGGAATAGTAACTCGTCCTTAGGGCATCCCTTGATCTGTTCGTCCAGCTGCCCATAGAACTGATCCTTTATGTCTTCTGGAGACGTGAGGGTGGGGGCATAGACACTGAGGATGTTGACAGGACCTGTAGCAGTGGCAAGGCGGATGGACAAGAGACGTTCAGTGCCCCCTGAGGGAGGCTCAACCGAGGCCAGGAGGGTGTTTTTTATGGCAAAGCCAACTCCGTGCTGGTGGGGCTCCTCAGGTTCTAGGCCCTTGCAGAAGAAGGTGTAGTTTTCCTCTCTGAGGGAGCCGCTGGAGACAAACCTGGTTTCCTGGAGGGCAGCTATGCTGACATTTAGTCTGGTGAGCTCTCTGTCGATGATGGCCGTCTTCCTGGTGTCGTCCACCTCCTTTAGGTCGTCAGAGATGCCTGTGCGCATGGTGCGCACGTTCCAGCTTGCGAATCGAAGAGCTGGAGTCTTCTTTAATGGTTTCTTGTTTCTTCTGTCTGGTGCGGAGTTTCCGTCTACTTGTCATGCTGAGCAACACACTGAGCTCCAGGCGCCCACTGAAGCAGGCAGACGTTGGCGGGCCAACACCTTACTGACCGGAGGCTGCCCGGCTTAAGGCGGGCGGTAGTCGGCCAGTGGGACTCGATGATCCCTCCCACCGTCGAAGCTGACCCGTGGCGCCCCTTCCCTACGCCAATCGGGTGGGACTTATAACCCGTAGACTGCCAGCTTCCGTGTTGTTTCCTCGCTCATGGGCGAGGCTGGAGTGGACTCTCCAGGGCGCAAGCCTGGGCATGTAGTATGGAGATCCTGGGCTGCCCAGACGTCAGGATCCCCCTCTCGTCCTTGCTGGTGGGGTCCAAAGGAATGCTGAGCATGACATTTGGCACCAGTTTGGATGCAGGAGCTGCCGCAAGGAAGTCGTAGTTGATACCCAGCCGCCTTAGGGGCTCCACTCCGGATTTTCTGTCTGGGTTTACTCCCGTAGCCTTTCCTTCTCCCGAAGATATCCACAAGGCAGCGGAGCCATCATCCAATGGCACTTCGTTGGTTTCGAATTGGAGGTTCCATCTCCTAGACGAACTGCCTGACAAGGCTAACGAGCTCCATCTGCCCGGGTTTGGAGTCAGAGTTTTCCTTCTCTTAGACTGGCTGCCTGCCAAGGCTAACGAGCCCGGTCTGCCCACCCAGTTATAAATTACATTATCGAAACAATATTACAGAACAATAAACAGGTTCAAAAGTGAACCTGTGTCCGATGAGATTCCTATGGTACTAAACGTTTCTTAATAAAATGCGACTTTATATTGCTAATATAAATTCTCTTGCGAAGTCACAAACAAGAATAGAAAAATATTTGCGTTATACTACGCAAGCCAAAGCTACATTGAAAACATACACAAATGAACGTGGTAATACCAAAAATAGCTATAACTTTCAATATACAAAAGAAATAATATATATAAGAAATGTATAAATTAAATACCTCTACAGCTGAAGATGTGCAAGTCCCTAAGTAGACTGCTTACTGACAAGACTTTCCGTAATGTGAAGATATCACATTACAGTGAGGCATTTATACACATTGGATGTAGTCTGCTAGATGTCAATCGGTTTTTTCCCATAAAGAGCACTTCACACGTGCGGCAGGGATGAACCAAACTCACTGTTTCGAAATAATGTACACAATACATAAATCTCCTTCGGGTATCGTTGTACAAAAAAAAATGAAACCCGAGTACATGCATTAAATAAATAGAGAGATTTATACTATTCCGTGACACTCTCTCATCATCAAGTACTTTATTGGATTGCGGAGTAAAACGTATGCCGTGTTGCTGGACAATAATAAAATAATAGAAAGCAAAAGGTTTACCTCGCGATTTTGTTAAAAATATTTATTGGGTTTAATGATTGCAAGTACGCACTTGACAGCGGTGTTAGTTTTATAAGGACAATGGCTATTCGAACGAACCATCATAAACTTGAAACAGATGTTATTATCAAACGTGGATTAAGTCATTTTGATGACAAACATTATTGCGAAAACGGAATAGATACGTTTGCACTTGGGTACTGTCGCGACGACAGATCTGTACTTGATATTATACTTGGTGACTAGGGTACCATATTTTGTGTGAACAAGAAAATTAATATTTGAAAATATGACAGTGGCACATAGCAATAACAGCAAAATCAAATATTTGATGAAAGATTGTAAGCAGTTGACAGAATTAACAATCAGATGTCAGGCATATGTTTCAACGGCAAGAACATTCCCGCTAGTAGGTTAAACCTTTCACTTATCAGGACTGATGACAGTGAATATTTCGATTACCTTGAAAAATGAAGTAAAGAGTTGTCAGAAAAATATAGTAATTTTCATTATCCTATCAGTCAACAAAAATATACTAAAATCACCATTGACCTTGATCGATCAAAAGTATATTTTATCGATAAAAAAATATCCTCATAACAGAGTATAGATAAAAGATTTATTTGAGACTCGTCGTTTCGTTGGCGGTATAATAAAGTTCAGCCTTTCCTATCAAGATGATGAAATATTTTTAATATCAACTGTTGAAACATTAATAATTGGTGACAAGGCATAATTTTATCTAACAAAATAAAATAATCAACAAAAAAAATTTATCCAACAAATTAAAATAATCTGACAAAAATATTTTATATAAACTTTCAGAAATAAAATCAGAATTGTAGTCTTGCTGATGGTGATCAGAAAAAGTTGGAGATTAGTTCTCTGAGCCAGAAACCTCTTGGGGTAAAAAATTATGGTTGTTAAGGTGGGGGACTCTGTGACAGGGAAGTTGTATTTGTTTGGGTAAATGTGGGAGTGGTCCTGGTTCAGAACCATTTAGAAAAATGGGTCTCTGAGCCAGAAACCACATTTACCACTACTATATGCATATTTCCATGTCAATTATTCGTTAAATGAAAAACAATTGGGTTAAAATGTAAGCTATGACGTCATTTTGTTTATGTCATGTTGTTTAATTCCTTTTCTCTCTTAGAAACAGAATATATTTAATGACTTAAGCAATGATAGTGAATTAGTCTGAATTCAGTCTGATGAAGCAATAACGCGAAACCGGTCACACATTCTACGTGTTGTTTATTTTAACGTGTTGCTGTTGTTTATGTTATCTTATATATATATATATATATATATATATATATATATATATATATAGATAGATAGATAGATAGATAGATAGATAGATGTGTGTTTGTGTGTGTGCGTGTGTAATAATTTGAAGAATAAAGTAAAATTTCATAAACTGTGAATGTCAGTCAGTAGCCTCTTTGGACTTGCCTTCCTCCGTTAAAATCAGACAATGGCCCGTATTGCCGTAAACATTTTATGTTCAAAACTTGGACGTAAGATAAAACTAAAAACTAATATATTTTATTGCCTCCAGTAACTCCCACTGCAAAAAGATTAGTGTCGCAGAACCTTGGGGTTTTCATACGTTAAGTACGTCTTAATGAAATTTGAATGCATCGAAGCTTCAATATGTTGAAAATATCAAACCAGACATTTCATCTTAGATATAAGTTGCAGTTTATTGCTCAAAGTTTTTATGGTTTTTTTTAGAATATGGGCCTTCTCTGTGAAGAATCATCTTAAGTTATAAATATTACATGTCTAAAGCAGTACAGCATTATGAGAGTGAGAAACAAATGTTATGCAATGATTAAATGAAAGTTACAAGATTCGTAGAAATTAATTTTTTTAACTTTACCTATCAAATGTTGATTAGATACTATCGACCAGTCTGCATATCAGTACGTAAATAAAACACACCACATGAAATATTCTAAAGTGCTTCTTAGTATCTGATGTGTCGGTACTTCCGGTTTCGTGTTAATACAACCTCCTCTTAATATAGCAACTTTTATTATTAAGGGCTCATTCGGAACACCATTAATTTCTTCGCTGCCTGAAAAAGGCCCCATGAAACACTGTTTCAATATCTTCAACTGATGAAGTTGACATGCAGTCCCCCAGATTATCTACCTTGTTATCGAGCAATTTCATGCGTCTGAGCTTGACGTGGTCATCATTTTGAAGCAATATCAAACACAGTTACTTTGCTACGCTATACGCTGTAGATTAAATCGCATCTAACTTATTATCTCATGTTTATGTTTTACAGCATCAATGAATACATTTACTTGGTCACCACATACACATGGAGGTCACGAGCTGGAAATATAGTGATTAAATTTCCATCGAAGTTATTCTGTCCCTGGTGTCCAAGTTCCCAGCGATTTAAAACTACATTTTATTCTATGCGTGCTATCTAAAAGTACAGTAGATCTTAGGCCAATATTTGAACTTCTGAGTTGTTTTGGATAAAGTGTATACAACTTTACCATGGAATTCTTTGAAAAAGGTCAATCTTCTTAATCAACAAAATATTGCAACCACTCTCACTGAATAAAGTCAACTGTCATATCGCTATATTTAAATAGAATCGGAATGTCTATTTATAAAGCATTCACGCTAACAGCGCATTGTTTCTTTTTTTCCTTGACTTTGTCAGAATATTTCATCAGTTAAATAATGAGTTTGTCTGTAAGAACACCAATTGGTCATTGGGAATAGGTATTAGTTACAGCAGGTATTGTTCAATAAGAATAGTCAACATAGGTGTGGGTCAGTCACATAGAGTTTAGTCGGTCAGAATAGGTAATGGTCAGTCAGCAATGGTCAAGCAAAATGGGTGTCTTGGTCAGCCATAATAGGTGTTTGTCAGACAGAGCCCCCAGCATATTGTAATCCAGATAATGGCTACGACGGTCTCATAGTGTTAAATTCCCTTATAGGGCTACATATACCCAGAATTGTCGAAATGAATAAATTCCAGTGGAGATTTGTAGTGATATCCACAATATTTCCGTTGCATCAACATGTTCCCCCGGATATTAAATTCCAGTAGGCCATAATACCCCGATCGTTTATAACGCGGATTTCACATTGGTATCAGTTACATTTACTTCCGTTTTGATGAAGAGGGTTGTAACTGGTATGTCTCCTAGGAGAAATAGAGTCAGTAATTTCCTTAGCATTTATTTCTTTGCATTACTTCACTTTGTTCATTAAGAGAAGCCCTTAAATGTGTTGCAAAATTCAAAGCAAGAGTCATTCTCTAGATTTTCCAATATTAATTTAGAATAAGATTTTGGTTGACAAGTATTTGTCAAAGTGAACAATAAGACTAGAGGAAACAAAATATTGTAACTTAATGAATTCATGATATTAGTCCGAATGGTAGTAATTACTGGTCGTTTTGTGCAAATATTACGTTGTATTGTAACTGAGAGTACAATTGTCTCGTATCCAATGGTACAAATATATAATTCTATTAGTCTATAAATGCACGTTTAACTACGAGAATTTATTTCTTTATGTGTATAATTATATCCATTAATGGTCGACATGAAAGCAATTATACTGTACTGTAAGAGGTACGCCTCTCGTTAACCGCCGATCCTTCTGAAGTAGGAATAAGTCTTTCATATTCGACGTTCTCAAATGTAGTAGAAATACAGGTATCTTTGATAAGTTGCATAACCTCTTTATCCAAAAAGCAGAAAAGAATGCAATTGCCAAAAGCCTGTGCACTGTCACCGATGCTTTGAAGAATTATCAGGAAACCATTTTTATTAGAAACGTTGAAGCAGAATAATATAAATCGGATGGTGCCCCAGACTCGAAGGAGCCACAAAAGTAACCACATATACAAATAATGGGTGTCTTCATCCCTGAAATCTGCATTCAGCTCCCTCGGTCGACGTCAAGAAAGGTACTGTAGAAGAAAAATGCCAAGTATGTTGTTGTATGTATTTATGGATGGAATGATCTATGGATTAATAAACTGTACAACCTCCCTGCCATAACTATTGGTATACAATCAATAAATAAAATTACAAATTGTACAATTTATTCCACAGAGTCTGACATATTTTCAATATTCTTCATTTTAATCGTTCCGTAAGGAGCAGTTTGCATGACGTGTGTTTGGCATGCAATATATTAAAATAAAAATTGTATATGTATTATCTATTCCACTTTTAAACAGATTCACATAATTCAATCTTTCATTTACATCTTAAGCAGAATCTTGGGAGAATGTCAATTAGATTTTAAATCGACTGTACGTTAAAAGAAAAGTTTTAACATTTTGATGGCCTTTTTTTAATTTTTTTATGAATTCTTCGAAAGTAAAACATGGCTGTGACAAATATATAAGTAACATGTACATGCATATTAATCCTAAAAACTATGTGTACATTTGGCATGTTAAAGAAATTTAGACACCTATTCTTTTTGCTTTATATTCCTTTTATATTAAAAGCTATGTAACCCAATTTATTGTGTATTGATATCTTCTAAAGCCTAACAAATTATCATCACACAGGCCTCAACTTACCAGCTGTAATTTCAGCAATACAAGAATGGTTAAGGACAATATATAGCACATAATTTCCCAGCCCTTTCTTGCGAGTAGCATCCATATAACCGCATGTGAAGAACTCTCATTAATCCAACACCGCGTTCCTGTCACTGCATCGGTGTTCGACTTACGACCTGGAACATCGTATACACCTGCTAATAATGTCACTAGCCCTGGAAGGGAATACGTGCAACATATAGGACGAAATACATAATAACACTGATACAATTTCCAGAGGTTATCAGTCGGAATTAGCATGTTGCTCATGACCTTTGCTTTGGAACTGATAGTCCACCAATCAATCAATCGATAATAATTTCAAAATTAACAAACCAATATGCACCTTACTTGGAATACCCCAGCAGATTACATGCTACAAGGACTTTAATATTGTACACCTGGTTCTGTCGCTTCTGAATTGAATGGCTACCATCATGTGAACTGTTATTACCAATGTCCATAAAAACGAAGATATATAGGCAAAAGTTGCAACGATGCTTTGGGTAATGCAAACATCGTTATCCACACCCTTGTTAGATAAAAAGTCAATTGTTCCAGCTAGATTTCCTGATGCAATCATCAAGTCTGCGATCGTAAGCCATATCAGTAGTGTCCGCTGAAAATTTCGTATGGCACTGACACGCAGTACGTCCAAAAAATGACGACGGCACCAAAAATTGAAAGAAGTGAACTGATGATTGTGCAGCCAGCGGATGCATATTGTATTGGTGATAGACTTGAATTATTACTCATTATTAAATTAACTTAAATGCGATTGTAGCTACTATTACAATAACCGCTTTGTGAAAATCAACCATCTGTTACAGTCAGCCTAAAGAAAATGTACCTTAAAAGTATTCCGATTTGTTACAGCGTATACTGTATATAGTTTGTACCCGACACGTTTTAGTTTCAAAGTTAAATGCTAATCTAAACGTATCTATTTGTGTAAACCAAATGTAGATGAGCAAAGCCATGGTGTGGCTTGGTGAACATATAGCATATACAAAAAGTCAATGGCTTATATCAAGGATGATTGTTACATATCACCGCGTGTCTATGCGGCACAACATGTGCACCTTTTCTCGAAATATGCCACAAATTCCGAGCAATTAGTAAGTATGTATTCTGTAGAAAATTGTATGGCCTAAAGGAGGATTTCTATTTTTTTTTTTGGGGGGGGATATTTTTAATGGGGCCGGGGGGGAGGGGGTGGTGCTTTATCTCACCAGAGAATTCCTATTGCCTAGACATAGCAAGTTTGTCATTCTTTGTTAAGAAAGGATGCATGATGCATGACATCACGTTGATATTGAAGTGATAAACATCAAAATCACTTAACAGGTAATAAGTAGGTAAAGTGAAAAATAACATCATCAGTTTTACGCTATCTATGACGTAATTTAACAGTGAGTAATATAAATCAGTAATAGCATGCCGAGTCCTTTTCATCGAAATGTATTAAGAATGAAATAAACAAGAACAAACTCTAGACTTACCCAGTTAATGCGTCTGAAAACAATAAACTTTCAAGGGGCGCTGTCAGGCAACGCCTCTATCGCATCAAGGTATAATTATTCCGACTCATTCCCCTCCCCCCCCCCCCAAAGAAAAACATGAAAAATCCTTGAGGAAGACTCAAGGCAGGAAAAAGAAACGCTGAAGGCAACGTTTTAAGTATTTTGCATATTATGTATAATGCTTGATAGTGCCAGTATAATACAAGCAATACCAATCATCAGAATCACCACCGTGACTACAATTCACTGCAAACTCAAGTTCATACTAAAACATTAAAATATGGTTACTTCTCTGTGACTATGGCGACATGGTCTGGACGTGCAGCAGTTCCCAAAATTCGTATCTCAAATAAACTGAGAAACAATCCGTTCTGCAGTAAAGATGGTGTAATGTCTTAGTCACACACACATACATACACTCACACATCAAGTGAGAGAGAGATATTATTTACTTGTAACAAGTTTATGAAAATGTTTAACTCAAGAGACGAAATATATGCGTTATCCACTAGAAACAAGCAAACTGTATTTTGTTTTTATGCTTAAATATGCTGACTAGCTAATGTGTATATATTATTGAAGTAAGACATTTCTTACGGTAAAGTCCGCTGTTCCATGCTTATCTTCCGGTGCGTTATAAAGAGCATTCGTACATAAAATATGAATAGTTAAACATAATTTTCCTTCCTACCTGAAGTTAAGAACGCACACACTCGAAAAAATTTTAAAAAAATAATAAATTCATAATATATTCAGACATGGCTCTCGTGTGTAACAGGTCGACATGTTTCCATTGAATCAATCGATTGACAATATGGAAGATTAAGTTCTTCAGTCAAATTGGAATCGAAGTTCATGAACAAGACAACTAAAATTGTTAATTCTTTCCAATGATAGATCACCATAGCCTTCTGTGGGAATTCAATATGCGAAATGAGTTGCAAGTGTACTCTGGGGAATTTGAACAGAATGGGAATTGAATATGATAGGTTGGTATTTTACTCAATGTGAATTTAACATTATTAACTACACTGTGGAACTTAAATGAGTGTTATATAGT
Organism: Megalonaias nervosa; assembly: GCA_016617855.1. Classification (NCBI taxonomy): domain Eukaryota; kingdom Metazoa; phylum Mollusca; class Bivalvia; order Unionida; family Unionidae; genus Megalonaias; species Megalonaias nervosa. Next base: position 27,578 of record JAECUM010068795.1, read on the forward strand.
TTAACAGCCAGACAATATTATGTCTGGTTAGAGAGAGTCAAGAAAGTTGTGTTATCTCAATAGGACCACAAAAAGGTAACATTCTTAAAATACAAAGTCCATTTTTATGGCTAAATCATACTGAGCTGGAACATTAGCAGGGAATATCTCGAAGGTCACAATGTTTTCACGAGATTATACGCCAGTTACTGCTGATCTTTTATGATAGCTATCTTTATTTACTAAAGTTCAGTTTTCAAGAGTTTCCTTCTAAGAAAACCATCTATTCCATCTTTACAGCGCATATTTAATCAATACAAACAAGAGGTCCAAGTAGGCCTAACACTGACAATGTATATAACTTAAAAACTGGCCATTACACTAATTAGAAATCTATAGTATTGTATGAAAATAACCCATGTTTTCTCCTAAAGATTATATAACGTTGGTATTGGCCTATTATATAAAATTTGTCAAAATGCATAATTGATATGGATGGTCATTTTTGTATGGTACCTTGTTCCCAACGTAATCCATCCAATATATTGATGATACAAACCTACTTACCAAGTTTTATCAATCTTTGATAAGATGTATAGACTCTAGAGATCCTGAGGCAAGACGCTCAGTCAGACAGTGGCAGAATCGTCATGTTAATATGCGTAGATCTCACTTATAGTACATGTGTGTACGACAAGGGAGATACAAATTCATTATTCCAAGATAGAGCAAACTCTGATTGAATTTCGGTTTCCAACGTTGTAACAAGCTGAACCAATCAGATTCAAGAATTTCTCGTTTTTCCTTGTACATGGTATAAACCCCAAAAGTAAGACATTTAAAATAAATACCCATGGTCGAAGTGTATTTATGCCGGGTGGGTTCAATTGAATAGCCGAACATTGGATATCGAATTTAATACTTACAGATCCTACCGTTGGTTTTTATATCAATATGGACGATTTTCTTTTTAGTTTTACAAGACTTTCAATCATTCTTTGAACTTTTACTCTTATTTTATCTGTGTACTGACAATATTATGATTTTGTTTCCTCAGGACAAGATTACCCAGTACATCGTGCGAAATTATTGATTAAGATTGCTATGATAAGAGAACACTGCAAACTTTTAATATAGTCAGCGTGAATTGGGTTACACTGCAACTATGGGCATGCTAAATTGAAGAAACTTAGGACCATTCACATTTCTTCTTATAAAGTAAGTGATTTGTCACAGTAACCTAGATCTGTGTTGACTGTTGACATAGCAAATATAGAAAGGATATACTTTGAGTACTAAACCTTAGATACATGAAACAAAACCTAATTGTTTATACTGTCAATTTTGCTAAACAGTGATTAACGAGGTCATGGACACTTAGCGATTCCTTGTTTAAAAATGTTTTTAATCTTTGTTTTGTTATTGTTTAATCCGTATTGCTGAAAACAATTTGTAGAAGGGAATTTAGAAGATGCAGAAGTTGTAGAAGTTATTGTCGAATAAGGAAATAACTTGTTCATAGGATTTTAAATTTTAGCTGTCGCTGATAATATGAGTAAAAAAATAAATTTTTGAATGTAACGCTTAATTGGGGTGGAAATAGATGTTTGCCAAAATATATTTGTAAAACTAAAGGAAAATCAAGAGCGCTTTAAATGAGGTCCCGGAAATCAATTCAACTTTAGCTATTAGACTATGATAATTGTTTGATTTTGTTTAATACTCGGAAAAAGTTTGTTATTGTAATAAAAACATTCTTGAAGTCCATGGAGTGAAACAAAGAATCATTAGCATTTTGTATGAACTGTACTACTGATTTATTTCATTGGGGGAGGAGCTACACACATTGGACAGATGGATATGTCTGTTAGTAGCTTTGGAGAGTAACACTGCCACATGTATTTGTCTTTAAATTGGATGGAGGAGTGACATTCGCCACATCTTTGGCTCTTTAAGTGTATAGATCTTTTCTTTTATGGTTTTCATGGTATTACGTGACATTCCGCCATTACGGTACTGATACTACCCAGCACTCTATACTATATATGATACATTTGTACATTCACTGTAAATATCATTTATTTCAACAAGTATTTAGGTTAAAAGCGCATCCCCGAGAAAACTATATTTACCGAATTCATTGCCCTTAAGTTTCATTGTTATTTTAATTTTGAAGTTTTCCTGTCTAATTTTGTTTAAATGGTATGTTAATATCCGAAGATTCTAATTCATGGTATAACTTTTAGTTTCGTCTGTTATTTATGTTGAATTATTTTATCAAATTAGCGTTAAAAGAAATGTTTTATTTTGAATGCTGGTCCGTATCAAATACTCCAACTAAAACAGGTAATAATTTTAATACCTTCACTTTTGCTCATATATTTTGTGTTCACTTATTCTCACACGTTTGTGTCAGAATTTGACATTAGTAGGCACTTATAAAGGTGACTATTTACTTCCTTACTTAGCAAAGCCAGTATAAAATTAAAAATGTTACTTCCGTCCCCAAACTGCTATTTTAGAAATTAGTACAGATAAACAGGCATTCCAAAGACTGTTTTCTCTCCAAAATATTATATTTTAGTAAGGACTTTTTAATTTTTCAAGTAAATGTTATAAGTATTGATGATATATATTCATGTTTGTAGGCAGTAGAGTATACAATGAAACCACTAAACGTATCAGATGGGTGATTTTATTAATTACTTGGGCATTTCAGTCTCTTTTCCTTTCACAGATAATTTGTAAAATTTCTTGCTCCATTTAAATTAAACTGACAGTAATTTCTAAGTTTTTCTGCGCAATAATTTTTCAGAAATATTGACCTCAAAAATTTATGAAAATAAATGTTTTAATATGTTTGTTGTGCTTTACTAGCATTCTGTTGTGGCTATCTTCTGTGTTATTTGAAAATTTTTTTTTGGAAGATTTATGCGCAGATAAAATTATTTGTTTATAATAAAGAACTATATAAGCGTTTTCAGCATGTCGTATTTTCTACAACCTTTGTAGAGTGAGGTTTATGCAGAATCGGTACCAGTCATCAGTACCTTCATGGCGGATGCGTGTAGTGACACGTAGTGATCAGGGGCATGTAAATACTGACTAACTGTCCACAGGATGGCCTGTATGTCTTTAAGTAGCTTGGAGGAGTGACCTTTATGCTCGTGCCCTAGTCAACCGCCATGGTCCCCGCACTTCTCCGCATTCCAATTTTTTTTGCTTGGGGCCCCGCGCACATCGCTTGCTGTCTTGGGCCCAACATGCTGCCTTGGGCCCCGCACATCCTAGGGCCGGGCCTGGTGACC
>JAECUM010068797.1:0-13737 GCA_016617855.1 Megalonaias nervosa
ATATATATATATATATATATATATACATACACACACGTGTGTGACTTCAGGTTAGATTTTGTTTAAAGGAAAATGAAAATAGACATGAAATTTGTTAGTTTAAATTTACTCAGGATTTAACTTTGGCTTGTATTCTTCGTGTAACTCAAGAGAAAGTATTCCTAATGTAGAATGGAGATCCACATAATGTGGCAAAGAGATCAACGTACTAATCTATGACTTAAATTTCACGAACTAAGAATTGGAGACACATAAGTCAATTTATAAGTTGATGGCTTGAGATCAATATTTACATTATTGCGACTCTTACTTTACGAAAATATGTCATTCTAATGAACATAGCCTTCACTCACAACTCGACTAATTTAATTCAGAATATGATGCAGTTGATTGATGAAACATATAAATATATAAAGTTTGTATGAAGTGAAAAGGAAACACATTTCATACATCATCTACGATTGATTGTTTATAGCATTATGCTACTTTCAACTTTAAGCCTCCCCCTTTTGGTAATGTCCTCATATCCGACTATTTACTTGAATGTTCGTCCATCTGTCTCAGCATCGAGGACTGTCAATATCCTCTAGGAATTTTATGTTGTCTCTGCCACAAATAGCTGGATAATTTTAAAGTAAAGCAGTTGCGTCTCATACATTTGGGTTACCTTTCTGAGAAAAAAACAACTAAACAAAACAATACAGTCAAAATATAGTATAAACCAAGCCTCATCTGGATCTAAATTACCTGATTTAATCCCAGTACACTAATTACAGAATAATGCTCATTTCAGCTAATCCAGACTCTAATCCAACAAACGTTCTTAACCTCAAATTACCAGTATTATCCTTTGCTTTTGCCTTATTTCTGAAGTCCTTTTGCATCTCGTTTCACTGAGTGGTGTTGGAGTTATAGCTAGATTTGAATTCTAGTCATCTTTATTTAAAGAATGAGCGTGAAATGTAATTACATTGTTAGTCTTATCATTTCATTAAGACGTCACAATTTCACCTCAAAGTGGGGATGAATACAAGCCTTCTTCGTGAATATTTTATTAAAAAAAAACAAAACATTTATGAATCTGAATGCGCTATACTGTGAAGATTTGTGTATAAAGAAACATCAAAGAAAATCGAACAGAAAATTTATCATAACATTTACTACAGTGATATGCTTTTGGTGATTTGTTTACAGCTAAATTCCAGTCTTGAATTGTCTTTACTTTACCCTTGGTGGCTTTACTTGACTCATCCAGTGTTATTTTCGGTTTAATACAAAGTTCCATTGTATATAGAATCTTATCCGTTAGGAGCAACCTAATCCAATACTTAGACCGCTCCGGTGGCCTAGTGGTTAGCGCGTCCGCCTCGGATACGGTATGTCGCGGGTTCGAATCCCCGCCAAGTCATACCAAAGACTTAATAAAAATGGTACTAACAGCTGCCTCGCTTGGCGCTCAGCATAAAGAAGTTAGTGTTAGGACTGTTCGGCCTGGTGTCAGGAAAATATGACTGGGCGGGACATGATGCTACATATCTGCGGCATGATGCCCCAGTGCTAGTCATCACTATAAACTGCCACACTGAAGACATCGTAGGGGTATGACTGAAAAATTGCTAAAGCTTCGTTAAAAATCTAAATCACATACACAAATATAATCCAGTACTTAATACATCTACATTAATAAGTAAAACACAGAGGTAATCTTCCACATTCACTCTGTGGTAAGACGAAGCGTGTTTGTCCCGGAATGATCCAAAATCTTGTATAGAACCTAGCATATACTTTTCAATGCCTATAAATATTCGTTGTCTCTGATTTCAGTGGTACGGAATAAAAAAGTCTGTCGCAAATTTTTCCCTAATTATTTTGACTAATAACCTTGTGTGAACAAACGTATTAACTTCAGTTTCTATATCTTCCTTTGCTTTAGTCCATATATGTTTAGGAGTGAAGAATAATCTCATAAATTTATAAGCAGATACGGTTTTGATTTGTTTACTACTGAAAATATTCACCATTTCTGAATACTATAATTTTAGTAGCACACATTCCACTATCTTCACATAATGTCTATATTTGTAAAGAGTCAACTTAATCTGCACAATTTGCAACGTCACCAGCAAATAAGTAAACAGAGCAGTGCATTTAAATATTTATTGTGTAATAAAGATACAATTTTCACATTTTTGTCCAAGGTTTGATACCAAATTATTTATGAATATGTTGAATAAATGGGGATTTAATACACAGTCTTGTCTTATACCAATATTACAGGTGATAAATGGAGCAATGTTGGGGTTTTTTTCTGCATGCATGAACCTAAATTCTTGTACGTCAAGACTAGAACTTCTTCCCACCGATACCTTCGTTAATTTAGCATTTTAGTAATTTTACATGATCAGTTGAATCAAAAGTCTCAGAAAGATTAACAAACATTCAATGCAAGCGATTTCCTTTTATATCCATATATATGAACAATTGCTTGAACAAGCGAAAAAATATTACCAATTGCTGAATAGCCGTTACGAAACCTGGCCTGATAAACTTCCATTTTGTTATTAGCTTGACACCATTCAATGGTGCGTTGCTTTAAAATACTGGTTAAAGATTTATTCAGAAATATAAATGAGAGAGAGATACCTCTTTAATTGTTAGGGTCACATGTGTCTAATGGTAACATAATCCTTTCACCCCGTTGTATCAGAAATGTCCATCAGTAATCAAACGAAATAAGAACATATGCTGGAATTTGTGCGTTTTATCGTACAATTTGCGTCGGACATGTGTAATATAGTTTGCAAAAGATGTTGTTGATTATTTGTTTTTATTGCTAATCCGTTCACTTGTTATGTGTAAACGTCGGTACATGATGCATTTGGGTTTGCCATATTAGTCAAGCGAAGTTAAGAGGAACAGTGTATATATGTAACTGATTCCAAGGCGAATTGGTCATCGCTTTTTACGTTATCTTTAAGGCAAGCACGGCAGTTCAGAAGTGTTTAGCAAAATGGTGTTTTCCTAAAATGGAAATGGCAAAAATAGCTCAAACTGATTTTAAAAATCTTTCATAAAAATTGTTTTAGATTCATGAGAAAAGTTTGTCTACTCGTGTAACATATGTATGTTGTAATGTTTTTGTTCAACAGTTTGACAGTGAAAAGAATTATATTTCTATATTTTACCTAATTAATGTGGTCAGAAAAGTTTTTTTTTATACTTTTGACCATTAAAATGTTAGATTAAGTGCAACAATCCGGCTTGTGTTTTAATTTAAAGAATGAGCTTCTTTGAGAAAATGATGGTACACCACAACAATCATTACTAACGCTACTCCCAAAAGTTTTTGCTATTATTAATACTGCTACTGATTCCAGCATACCCGCACTGACGGAGCCCGAAACTCAAAACCAGGTGGACAAAGGTGAGATGGCAGTGATCGGTAGAGGCAAGCGCTTTAGACCATTCGACCACCTCGGGCCCCTGTCGAAATAATAGATAAAAAGTGAATCATCTTATTTAGTGAAAACAAGTATGGGCTACGACAATAACTACAAGAGAGCATGGTAAATAAATGGTACAATAAGCCATTGTAAATTATACAGCGACAAAACTCGTGTAATACGCAGCATCTGCATTTCGTGTAAGAACATCTGTTACCCAAAAGATCATTCCTGTATAAACATTTTTCGAAGTTTTGTTACTCCCATCTTCAGTTCACCGCATCCTTCGAGTGCATGGTCGGGCAGACAATGAAATTATTTGTCCAACGAATGGCAGCAAACTTAAAATCCCCTCTATTAGATTTCACAAATCTTTCGTTACTGTTTTGGCACCAACAGTATATTACCAAAAGTATAAAAGGAAAAACGTAATTAAAAAAAGGATTGAAATTCTATTCACGATTCCATTGGTGCCAGGTTGTTTCGACAAACTGGTCCATATTGATTGACTTCTGTGAGCGTTGTGTTGAAATGTCAAAGTATCGTTCAGAAACAGTAAGGTAACCACATTTTTTGGAAGAGTCATAAATCGAGTAAACTTCGTTTCCGAAGGAAATATTTGGATGATACATTTATGCATGAGTACCAATGGGCTACGTATAATATTTCTCATATCGAAAGAGTTTTTTTTTTTTTTTTAAACTAAAAAATATGACCGCATTAGATGAGATACGTGCCTTTATTTATCAGTATGGGCAAATTTGGTATGGAGCAAGATAACGTGAAATTGCTTTCCATTCAGAATTTTGGAGATGATTTATATTTAAGGTGAAATTACCCAAAGATGGTGTCAAGAAAGGCAAACGAGGATCACTTCAGACATGTTAGATGATTTCATTAAACGCCATTTGAGTATTTGGTTTTCCTGGTTGTATTCACATTAATAGGACGCGTCCAAAACTAATCGATGCGGGTGCCTTAAATGCTATAAATTGAATTTATTATTTTTTTCTTACTTCTGCATTGAAAGTGAAAAGTTTTTGTAACCATTCAGAACAGCAATGAATCACAAGTTTCGATATTTGGCTGCTTGTTCGAAACGATTTACCAGAGAAAATATTGTTGGCGTACCCATATTTGCTCAGAGCAAAACCAATCACAGCGTTGATTAATAATAAAATGTACTTATAAATCATACTCTGAAAGAAGCCGATCTGTAGATTGCAGATGAAATCGAGCTGAATTTAATGCTTGAGAACACCATTACATGCACGTGTTGTACAAATATTTCTGCGGTTGAAAAATATCCACAAGTCAGAAAATGTAGATCAAAATGGATAGATGAGGAAAATTTGGTTATGGCAGTATTTGGTTTTCTTTGATTAGAATAAGAGGTTTGTAATAGCAAGATTACTATTATTTCTACTAAACGTTGTTGTAGTAGTAGTAGCAGCAGTTATTTTTTCTTTTGTCGTAGAAATGGTTTCGTAGAAACAGAAAAATATTGTAGCAATGTAAGCAGGATCATAGAATAATGGCGACTGCTTAGAAAGTGTGGATGTAGAAAAAGTCAGATGCTCATGTAATTCAGTAATGTGAGAATTACCTACACTCCAATATTTATAATTGCAAAACCTTATTCAAAGTATTTTTGCACATGAATGGCTTGTCGTTAGCTATTAATACTCTCTGTCCCTACAGAGGAAATCATTATATTTAACCTTCCATAATAACACAGTCTCGTCAAACATGTTTCATTTGAGATGGTTTCGGATAGAGAGAAAAATTGTACTTTACACGTCAGACAGAAAACAGATGAAAATAGACAAAGGACAACAATTTAGAAAAATAGTTTATAATATGTACATTTAAAATAATTCATGTGGGATAACTCGTGGTTAATATTGATTACGGTGGATTACTTTTTTCTTTCGTTTGCGGTTAACGTAAAACTGTTTAGAGCAGCGAATAATTGAAATTAATATAATGCTTCGAGGATTACTACTAATAATACTACTTCTGCTACTACTCTAACTACTACTAATAATAATGCTACACTATGAGTGAATTTAGATTATGCTTACAATCATAGTCACTTCCAGAACGATTTATTAATACATTTGTGCTATTCCTCTTTGTCGCTAAGTCATTGTACTCACAATAATGTGGAAGGCACCGCCCTCAATAGGTGATCCATCAAACGTTTTGATATTACTCTACCCCTCCCCCACCAAAAGCCAAATTCTTTTCGTGACTGAGAACAAGAGAAGATATGTTTCACTTTCCATAATCCCTTTTTCATCTGTGTATTATGCGATATTCCCTAGCATGAGCTGTCTTCTACCTTGAGGCAGGGGTCATCCATCTGGTATTATGTGTCTTCCACCTAGAGACAGGTCGTCAGTTTGGCAGTACCTTCCACCTAGAGGTATGGGTCTTTCACCATGCTGTAAGCGTCTTCCACCTAGAGTCATGTGTATTTTCGCCATGCTCTAAGCCTCTTCCACCTATAGCTATGGGTCTTGAACTATGCTGTAAGCGTTTTCCACCTAGAGGTATGGGTCATTCAACATTCTGAAAGCGTTTTCCACCGTGAGTTAAGTGTCTTCCACCTAGAGTTATGGGTCTTTCACTATGCCCTAAGCATCTTCCACCTAGAGTTATGGGTCTTTCACCTAGCTTGAAGCGTCTTCCAACTAGAGCTTTGGATCTTTCACAATGCCATAAGCGTCTTCCATTCTAAAGCAATTTCAGATGAAAGAAAAGCTAATTTTGTGCAAGCATATATGCAGTAACAGTGTCAATTATCACATGCCCGTTATGCTACTTTTGTCCATAAGTCCTGCAGGGAACATTCAGCGTTGTAACAGACCGCCAACATGGATTACACCAACCACATGTAGAACTTCGTCTTTGTACTACCTCAGTCTGAGTTGGCAAACATACTTATAAGTTTTTACTTGGGGAAAATTTAATATCGATATGATTATAACTTCTGCAAGTTGTTACGACTCTAGGTCTTAAACTAGAATCGAAACTAACAAGTTTTGTAAAATCAACAAAAAATATATTTCTCTAGGTTACAAAATGAAAACGTAAGAGTCACATAAAGTACCGTGATTTAAATCCCAAGTTGTCCGAATGTCCTATCACAAGTCCAAAAGTATATAATGAATAAATTCCAGTAGTAATGTACGAATACTCTTGTATGTCCTGATGTAACACTTTGTAATTCTAATAAATAATTTAAAAGATAAATCTTCTAGAATTATATCTGACAAAATTACAAACTCTGATCATAGATCCCTGAAATGAAACAGGAATGAATAATTGTTTACCAAAACCCCATATATGCAAAAACCCACTTGACCATCGACGCAAGAGATTGTAAAAAATTCCACTAACTCTTGAACTCTGCATCATGTTTATAACTTAAAATTATGACAAAAGTCAGGTAGGCATAACTCCAGTCACAACCCTCAACAACAATCATCACAAATACCAGGTACACACTATAAAATTAAAATACAGGACATATTGTACTGCAGTGTCTCCCATTACGTACTCAGTGTTGTTCAGTTTTGCTGCATTTAATATACTGGAATCTTTGAGGTTTATAAGGCTAGCGATAACGAAAGCTCTTGATGTCATCATTTGAAAATCGAATTAACGTATTAATTCTTTTATGTGTTTATGCGGAAATATAATACTCTGATCATTCATATCGCATAATAATATACCAACCTCTAAAATCAAAATACTCCAGGAGTCACAATGTATTGAACTTCAACTCCCTCTCCTTTAATCAAATCCAGCACTTAACGTGATTTTGCATTGAATCTGTGCTGGAACATCATGGTATACTCTGATATTTCATTCCAGAGTACGAAACGTTATTGTTGTAATTGTTGTGATAAGAAACAGATTATATAATTGTATAGGATAGTGTTATGTATATTTAATTTGTTTGTCAGTTTTAAATTTTTTATTTCATTACATGTTATTGTAATGTAACATTGTTTGCTGGACTTAACCTCATCCAAAATTGAGTTCATTTCTGCTTGACCTGATTGACTTTTTATATTTTTTTTATTTCATTTATGTAAACAACTAATAATAGCTTCATTATTCTCTATGTGTATGAGCTTATTAACCGAATTATTATTCAGGTAAACAAAGAAGGAGTAAATATGTTGATCAGGGTCAGGGTTTTGGAGATTCCCAAGTGAATTTTATAGGCTACTGTGTTGTAAATAAACAAGGTTCATTAGATCATTCTAGAAAGTTATTTTTCATTAGACAATGGTTGTTTTCAGAAAATGCTAATTATGACCTTGAGGTCAAGCAGAGAACTATATTATCTTGTGACTGTGAGGATTTTACCAGTTATGCTTTAACATCTAACACTTTAAGTTGTACTATGTTGTGACCAGTTTGGGCTGAATTTTATTTTCTTCAAATTATTGAATTCAAGTGATTATTTTCTCTGGAAATACAAAAGTACTCTGATAACATTTTTGGATAAAGGCATTCACTGGAATTTATACTGAATTCAAACCTGGAATAATATATCTGTAATTCAACAAGAGACTGTTGACACATCAGCACTTCGCAGACCATAACAGACAGGTCATCGCCTTCAATTTTGGATATCTTTGGGACTTCGACTGAGTTTAATTCAGGACTTTTTATTACTAGGACTTCTTTGATTATATTGGATTTAATTCGCAATACAGTAAGTTCTTTTTTCTCATTTTTCACGACCGCTCCGGTGGCCTAGTGGTTAGAGCGTCCGCCTCGGATGCGGGAGGTCGTGGGTTCGATCCCCAGCCGAGTCACACCAAAGACTAAAAAAAATGGTACTCACAGCTGCCTCGCTTGGCGCTCAGCATTAAGAGGTTAGTGTTAGGACTGGTCGACCTGGTGTCAGGATAATGTGACTGGGTGGGACATCATGCTACATGTCTGCGGCATGATGCCCCAGTGCTAGACATCACCATAAACTGCCACACTGCAGACATCGTAGCGATATGACTGAAAAATTGTTAAAGCTACGTTAAAAATCTAAATCACACACACACTCACACACACTCATTTTTCACTTTGTTTTCTAGGGAAATAAATTATTTGTTAAATTTAACAAAGCTTGTTGTCTTTACTCTTTCCTGTTACTTATTTTAAGAGCATAGACTCGTAACAATAGTAATAAATAATCTTGTACCGAGTACACATATATCACTTAAATGACCATTCATTCTGCTAATGCATCAATGTTAAATTGACTTTTAAAAACAATAACATCAAACGGTCTGATATAACCATTTGGTTAGACTGCTTCACATCTCAGTTTACAAAAGTTCGAAACATAATCCATGGATTATAACTTGATGGATCATTTTTAATTAATTTGGAGCTATAGGAGTGTGAAGCCTAACATTTCTGAAATGAGAAGTCCCATTTATCATCGTGATTTAAAGATAATGATAGCTTTAAACCGTTTACGGAGGCTTCGCAACGCACTGTATCAGTGACACGCTTTTTAGTTCTAATAAATGTTTTCCACGGCAACGATGGCCTATGTAGTTTCCAGAGAAGGAAATTAAATCCCATTAACAAGCATGCTGTTTGAATTAAAGTGAATAATTAATATCAGATGGTGCCTTTAGAGGGTACGGGACAGGTGGGAATGTTATTGTGAAATAATTTCACCCCTGGGAATCGAAATGATTGATGCAAGCAGCTCTGGGTCAGTTGTGCTAGGATGAATTTTCATTATATCGCGAACTTTCAAAATGTCATGAATTCAGTATAATGAAATTGTCTTTCGTTTTACAACCACAATTAGAAGGATCATTTCCATCGAATAGACGGGTAATCCACATTTCTTCCAGAGCCAATTCATCAAAATTAAAAGACTGATAACACTTCAAGAATGCTATCAACTGTCACATCGGACTAGGTAATCTAAATTTGGACCCCATGATTGTCTTCTCACAGGAACAAGATGAGAACATTATATACTCTGGAGTATGTTTAAAATCGCACAGATTTACATATTGTTGACGCATCCATTGTAGCTTTTCGGTTCAAAGCAAGCAAGATACATGATTTTACACATAAAAATAGCCCATTAGTACAGTAAGCAGCAAAAAATAATTTCATATGTTGTTTCTTTTTATGTCTTCGCAGTACACTGTCGTGTCGGTATACATTATTTCCATCAGCGTTCCTTTTATCAACGAGTCTGCGTATACTATTTTAGCATATTACAGTAAAAGCACATTCACCCGTATCCTAAAAACGTCAAATTTATTATTATTATTATTATTATTATTATTATTATTATTATTATTATTATTATTATTATTATTTCTACGGTTTCCGTAATGTAGTAGTGATTGCTGTTTATTTTTAAAGATAACTTCAAGAATCTAAGATTTTGAGCACTTTTCTTAATGTCCTTTATTTCTCTTGAAATGCTTCCTTAGGTCATGCCATAGTGATTTTTCAGTCGCTATAGTTGTTTTTATTTGCGAGGTATTCCTACATTTTGCATCGCTAGTACAAATTTATTTTACGTTTTCCAGACCTTTCTATTTGCTTTCTGACTAAATCATTGTACTTAGTTAATTTTTCCGCTCGTTACGCTTTAGGCCAATATGAGTCTCCCTGTATCACCATGCCTATTGTGTAGGTCACGTTCCTTAGTCAACCATTAGCAGATCGATCTTCCATGTTTTAATCTGAAAGTCCCTTATAATTTTGGGCATTGTAGTCTTCGACCACTTTCCATTGACCGTCTCTTCTTTCCTGTCGTACTTTAAGCATATTTGGATACGTATTGATCTCGTATATTTGCTAAATCGTATCGAAAAGTGACTTGTTTTATGATGCCATCAATAATCTTTCTGCCTACTTAATCATCTGTTCCAGCTTCTTTTTACTTCTAGATGCACTTTTTTTTTCTACCGTTGAACTACGGCTAAGAATTCTTTAATTTCTTCCCCACATTTTGCTACAATTCTTTCCTCGGTGACAAAAGTCGTGTACACTCAGTCTCCTCCTTCCGACTCTCTGCCTGGGACAATAAAGTCCCACAAAAATCAGATCTCTCATTTGGCTTCAATTGCGGATGTACATTAGCTTTTGGATCTTTCTGTCAACTCTTATAACACTTTGTTGTCCATTATATTGACATTGTATTGGTTAATTGAGGCTGTGACGGTGTTAATAGGCTGTCATAAGGCGTTGACTTATGATGGTAATTTATTTGGAAATTCACGGAGAGAGAGAGAGAGAGAGAGAGAGAGAGAGAGAGAGAGAGAGAGAGAGAGAGAGAGAGAGAGAGAGAGAGAGAGTAGACGAAAATTAAACATTGCGTCGATTTAATAGATTGCTCAACTATTGAATGTGCGTAACACAATTTACTCAGATCTACACGAAATAATTACACTTGGTCTAAAACATCACTAAACTAAACCAAATGAGAGTACTTGATTATTGGAATGTTGTATTTGTCGAGGTCACTTAAGTTTAATATATCTTAAACAACTTTTTTTTTTCTTCAAAACTGTACCTAACTTAAAACCCATGTTTGGAATATGCATATATAGTGTGGGGCGTTAGAAAAATTCAATTAAGCTAGAAAGTGTTCGGACTGAAGCTGTCCCCCTTCTCTAGCTTTCCATGTTAATGTCAATAAAGTATGCACATATTTAGGAACAGGTTTTAGAGTGAAAGGAGAACTAATAAACTTTAACGATTTCTAAAGAATGTTAATAATGACATTCATATATTTTCACATTAATTGATTCCACATTATAAAGTATGATAAGACGGTATATAGTCACGCAATATGTCTGGTATTCTTTCATTTTTATGCATGTATATTCCATTTAGAAAATCATTTTTATACCTCGCAGTGTTGGGTAATATTTGTACCGAGGACAAATATCATATTAAATTGTTAAGAAAAATTTCTCTTTTTCTAACCTTAAATTTCCACAACCGTTTGGTTTGGTGATACAAAACTATCGATGTTACACGCAATGATGAGGAATTGTTGCCGCTTACTACAGCAGCATCTCTACACACCTGTCTGTGAATTTCATTTTTGGTTACAATTCATTCACGTAGATCAACCTAAATATTCTTAAAATTGCCATCCCATGTTAATCCTCCCTGACGAAAATAATCATATTATATGGGCAACATACATACTAAAATATTATATTCATATGGGGTTTGGTTGTGTGTGGATTGAGCAAAGTGCGGGAGATATAAATTCCTTCATTAAGATATTTCAGCAAAGAGTCAAAAAATTCTGTGGTTATAGGAAGCAAATGATGCATAGTCAACTTATGCGTTGAACGTGAGGAAGTTTCAGATATTTTAAATCTTTGACAAATCCTGTTGATCTAAAACAATTTGCCCATACTGTGAACAGAACAGGCGACGTATCCAGTAAGATTCCTACATTGAAACCAAGCAATTTAAGCCATGAAGACTAGAAAAAAGACAGCCATGCACAAATAAAATTATCGTCATGCAGCTGACACATTTTCTTTTAAAATAATTATCTATATTTGCATATTAGTCACCCAATTGTTACTACTATAACAATGAAATATCCGGGATATAATTTACGCTTACATAAATTTACATAAGATAACATGTGGTTAGAAAGGAAACCTACAGCTATACCAAAATTATAGAAGCATCAGTTTAATCAGTCACCCGAGCAAAGTCATGCTGAAGATAATTCTCAACAGACTAAAGCCTCAAACAGAGAACATTATTGCTGAAGAGCAGACAGGCTTCCGAGCATTAAGGAGCATCACAAAACAAATCTTCAATCTCAGACTCCTTTGAGAGAAATACCTTCAGCATCAGCAGAATCTATACCACGTCTTTATAGATTTCAAAATGGTCTTTGATAGGGTATGGCATGCAGCCTTATGGGTATCTATGAGGAAGTACAACATCAGCTCAAACCTGGTGCAGGTTGTTGAGCACCTCTATGACAGAGCCACCAGTGCTGTCTTCGTCAATAGCAGCAGAGGAGATTAGTTTCGAACAATAGTTGGAGTCAGACAAGGATCTATGCTGTCACCTACACTCTTCAACATTTTCCTGGAAAGGATCATGGAGAATGCCTTGCATGACCACAAGGGCACTGTCAGCATCGGAGGAAGAACAATCACCAACCTTCACTTCGCAGATGATATTGATTGTTTAGCAGATGAAAAAGAACTGGCTGACTTGGTTGAGCTCCTAGGCACAAAACATACGGTATGGAGATTAGCGCCGAAAAACCAAACTGATGACAAACAACACCAATGGCATCAGTGCAGAAATCAAGGTCAGTGGACAGAAACTGGAAAGAGTCACAAGCTTCAAGTACTTGGGATCAATTATCACAGATGAGGGTTCCAAACCAGAACTACTTTTCAGGATTGCCCAGACAAGAGCAGCAATAAAAAGGTTGAGACCAATATGGAAAGATACCAATATTGCTCTTGGTTCTAAATTAAGGCTGATGCGCTCGATTATCATATCCATCTTTCTGTATGCTCGTGAAACATGGACGCTCACATCAGAGCCACAAAGAAGGATTCAAACCTTCGAAATGAGATGCTACCGCAAGATCTTGGGCATCTAATACATTGACCATGTAACCAACGAAGAAGTCCACAACAGGATCCAACGAGCCATCGGATCCTATGAAGACCTCTTGACCACTGTCAAAAAGCGCAAACAGAAGTAGTACGATCATGTCTCAAGATCATATAGACTGTCAAAAACAATCTTGCAAGGCACTGTGCGAGGGTGCAGAAGAAGAGGCAGACATAAAAAGAGGTGGGAAGACAACAATAAGGAGTGGACAGGCATGGGATTTGGAGATTCCCAAAGGGCATTTGAGAACAGGGAAAGATGGAAAGAATTGGTGGTAAAGTCAACTGTGGTGCCCCAACGACCTCTTGGGTTAAGGGATTGATAATAATGATGACGATGGTTATGGCTCATAGATTTCTAGGTCAATATAAAATATTTTTCAGCATCCGCATCAAGTTGAAGTAAACTAGTTAAAACATAATTAATTTGAAGGTTTCATTCCTGTAGAAATAGTCATGTATAGTTTTGTAACCACAACAGTTTTTCTGTTTATTTGTTTGTCTTGTCTATGTTTCGTATTTGTCTTTGAAAAAGACTCATTGAGAATCGATAGCGCTCAGGCTAGTTAGATACTGGTTTTGCATTGTTCGTTGTCAGTTTGTTGCATATATATATATAT
>JAECUM010068802.1:0-12364 GCA_016617855.1 Megalonaias nervosa
ATATACATATAAATATATATACATATACATATATATACATATATACATATATATACATATACATATATATACATATACATATACATACATATATACATATATATACATATACATATACATATATACATACATATACATATACATATATACATATACATATATATACATATACGTATATATACATATACATATATATACATATACATATACATACACATACATATACATATACATACACATACATATACATACATATACATATACATATACATACATATACATATACATATACATATACATATATACATATACATATATATATATATATATATATATATATATATATATATATATATATATATCGTATACACTATTTTTTTTTTCAGATGCATGTATACAAATATGATTATGCGAGTTTGGTCCAAATATAATATAGCACAAAAGATAATTACATAAACATTTCCGGTAAGTTATATTAAATAATTTCATCGATCTTGAACATCACTTATGTTCGTAATATTCAATAATGATATCAATAATGTATTGAAACTTTCCCGAATAGACCCCCTCTGTAATCCGGCTTTCTTTGCACGTGGTCGTTATAATGTTAATCTGAACCTCTTTTATACCGGTCATATCTATAAAGCGATCACAAGTGTGTCCTCACAATGCCCAGTCTTGGGGGCTTTTACCTGATGTATCCTTCCTTTTTAAATTCAAAAAGCGATTATAAATATCAAAGGGATACAAAATGCAGTCTGTATACGGGAACTGTAGTCGTAGCAAATGAATGGATTACACAAAATAAAAATTGTGAAGAAAACATGAGTTGCAGATTAAATATCTATTTTGTTTATTTATGTGAAGGTAAACGGAGTAAATTACAACAATTGCAATTATTTATTTTTTCAAGCAACACACCCATTATTCCAACCACCCACCCACCCATTCATCCAACCATCCCACCCAGTCATTCATCCCATTACTTTTTTAACTGAAAGGCAGAGAACGGATCATCGCTTGAAAACCGTTTTGCACTGACACGGTAAGTTGTAAAATTGTGATGTCTGCATATTTTTAGTTTATAAGTAGATAGAGTCAAGTGAGTTTAGGAGTGGATAGAGTCAAGGAAGTTAAATGAGTATATTGATTCAAGAGAGTTTTGGTTGGAGTCAGGGGAGTTTAGGATAGAGTCACAGGAGTTTAGGATACAGTCCGGGGAGTTTAGGATAGAGTCAAGGGAGTTTAGGGGCAGATACATTTACGGGAGTTTAGGGGCCGACATCGTTACGGTATCTTAGGAGCAGCTAGAGTTACGGGAGTTTACGAGGTAGAGTTACGAACCTACGGACAGATGGACATAAGGCCGGACAGTAAGACAGAGTGTATCGTAATATATTCGACTTGAACACGTGCGGAAGGCATATCGATTTCTACTATATTTATGCGTTAGCATGAAAAAACAGTGTTTGCTAGCTATTACATGAAACGACATTGCTTATAAGAATGTATTTACTTATATACATTTAAAATAACTTATATAAGGAAGCAATTGAAAGTGAATATAGGGAGGGGAGCTCTACAGTCGTCTTTGCTTAGGTTCCAAATAAAGCCAACATGTATCATTACTCTATTAATGAGGTTAAAATCCAGGTAATTTTGCCTGATTTCCTTAATGGCAGAGTGAGAGGAGACACTTATCTCAGTATCGTCGAGTTTAAGTAAAGGTGATTTGCAAACACTGCATTCGTGGGACAAAACTAATTGAGATAACAGGGTACAATGTATAATTCATATCAATTCTTTTGAAATAGCTTCAAGGCTATAAACGAGACAGCATTGAAAGTGTCAGACATGGTTTCATATGTAACACACACACACACAAACACACACACACATACACACACACACCCATGATCATGGCAAGAAAGAGACCCTTTAATTTTCTTATTTTATGCTACGGGTTATATCTTGCGGTGTTAGTGTTCGAGGCGCCCTAGGGCAATGTTCTTTTGTGGCGCCCCTACTTTGCTACAGAGAACAGTTTATGTAAGTTGCCAAGCTCCATCTCCCAATCTGAATACACGTTTTGTGAAGAACTTCCCGCGTTAGTCTAAGGTGAGGTGAAATACTATGAAAATTGCAGCTGAAGAAAAGAATTCCGGAAGGAGTCCCCTCTCTGGCTGGCGCCTTGGGACAATTCTCCCACCCACCCACCCCAAAAAACACTGCCCCATACTCGTGCCGCCTCTGCTTGCCGAGTCAAGTTGAGGATTCAAACATTCTGGTCACGAGTCAGATACTTTTGATCTAGCTCGGTTTCCCACAATTAGCAAAGAATTCAGCCAGCACACGTATGCCAGACTTATGATATATTTCAAAGTAACTTATTTATTATACTAATGAACGTAATAATTTTTTATCAGCAATGATAATGTGTATAACTCTCTTTCGCCTGTACCGACGCATCTTAATTCATTCTGTAGATATATTAGTTATTACATTTTAAATTATTCAGTAAATTTGCTACATCTGCCATATAAAAGTTTGAGCAGGGGTCACAAACTCAAAACACAACGAGGGCCACATGAGGACTAGTACACTGGCCCGAAGGCAGCATCACTGAAACCTTTTCACACAGCGAAAGTGGCTCATATAAATGGTAGCTTTTTTAAATGTTGGAAACAAGAAGTAAACGATGTAACAATCGAATTTTGTTTCCAAAGTGGTTGGCTGTGAAGAAAAAATTTGCATTATTAATTACTTTATAAATTCCGGGTGTCGTTGCGGGCTAGAAATAACTTCAGGAGCCATAGGCGGTTCGCGGGCCGGATGTTTGAGACCCCTGATTTTGAGGATTAGTTGATCGGCAATATCCATTTTCAATAATAGTGCTCAGTTAGAGTAAATACAGTTTTCACAAGCTTAGTTGTACTTTGTAAATTCTTTAAAATATTATACTGGTGACAAGTTGGTGATTTACGGTATCTTGCCACTTTCTGCTGAACTCGAAAATACATATTGATTGTATTTGTCATGAAGGAAGTGTAAAACTCAACTATAATATTCACCAAACTGGACTTATCACTGCTAGAAATAAAAGTGCTCGGTACCAATACATGTGATACTAATAGATATGGCAAACAGAACACAAACTGTATTTAGCCTTAAATTACAAAAACGACTCATAGATACAGACTTGAGGATGCAAACATGTCATACTGTAGAGGATAATTAACATGCTTCTGCTGTTAAGTATGACATATTTATGCCATACTGCAGATAAAATGTAACATATTTCGGTTGAGTATTAAATGTGATATGTGTATCTCATGCTGCAAAGGATAAGTAACATATTTTTGCTGAGTAATAATTATGACATGCATATATCATACTGCAAAGGATAAGTAAAATATTTTTGCTGAGTATTAAATACGACATACTTATGTCATACTGCAAAAGATAATTAACATATTTTGCTGAATATTAAATATGACATACTTATGTCATACTGCAAAGGATAATTAACATATTTTGCTGAATATTAAATATGACATACTCATGTCATACTGCAAAGGATAACATATTTTGCTGAGTATTAAATATGACATACTTATGTCATACTGCAGAGGATAAGTAACATTTTTGCTGAGAATGAAATAAGACATATTATGTCATACTGCAGAGAATACGCAACATAATTCTGCCAAGGATGAAATATAATCTTGACTTTATTTATGGAAAAGATGTGCAATTAAATATGCATCAAATGTACAGTCCAAATTATAATTAATTCTGTCAGTATTAAAATGCAATATGATCATAATCATATGTGTATACTAGTCATTCTCTGACCCTTTCTGTGCACAAAGTATACAAATTCAGACAATACAATGAGGATTTTTTTTATATTTTCAAAAACATACTGGCCTTAAATACTTCTATATTCGGCCATGAACAATAATACTATCGTGGTAAATATTTTCATCTAAGTTCCTTATGAAATGGACCAGCAAGCAAAACATGATATTCATTTTCGACAGCCCTTACATTACACCTGTTACATAGCCTCTCGATCCACGGTACTCCCTAATAACGACCCATTACTATATTCAAGTTTTGTGATACAGTTCTAAATCTGCTTTGTGCAACTTTAAAACAAAATTCATTTATAACGTCCAAGTGCTCTTCAAACGATAAACATTCATTATACAAGGAACAGTTCTGTAGCTCGTTTAATGACACCACAATGGATGTCCATTTCCGCTTACAGTGATCTGGAATTATTATTTCAATGACTGAAATCTCTGCATTAAACTGGTTGTTACATAAGCTAGAAAATGTTCGATCATCTAACAAAGAATTTACCTAAAATGCCGACCGCTTCGGTGGCCTAAGCGGTGTGAGCGTCCGCCTCGGATGCGAAGGTCGCGGGTTCAAACCCCGGTCGAGTTATATTAAAGACTTATAAAAACGATATTTGCAGCTACCTCGCAAGGCGCTCAGCATTTAAGAGGTTAGTGTTAGGACTGGTCTACCTGGTGTCATGATAATGTGACTGGGTGGGACATGATGCTACATGTCTGCGGTATGATGCCCCATGTAAATGGTGACAATAATTTGAAGCCATGAATCTTTGGAAGTGGTGGGTGGGTATGTAATCTCACTTGACAATGTACGGGAATACATAGCATGGGGGTGGGTGGGTGAAATATTGAACGAAACAGAGTTATTACTGTATTTTCATCCATGTAATCAATCCAAATTAAAGATGTTTATCTTTTTTTCCACGCTTATATTTCCACAGAAATGCACTGTGTCTTAGATACCCAGACATATACTCCTTGTTGATTTGATTCTGATAAAACATTCTTTATCAAACACAAATATGGAACTTCATAAGAAAGGTATTGTACTATTCAAATTGTGATGAATCATTTTTAACTTGGTAATAGTCTGTCATAATAAATTTAAATCGTGTGTAAAAGTGAATCCAGTAACTTGGTTTAATAGTGGTAGAGGATGTAGGCAGGGAGATCCCATATCGACATATTTATTCATCATATGCGCGGCGCTACTGATAATTTTGATTAAAAGAAATCTAATTATTAGAGGCATTAAAAAAGAAGATACTTTACTTTTTGTATTGCAATACGCATACGATACTTCCTTTATTCTGAGTGGTACTAAAGAATCGCATAGGCAAAACTTAATTAACGTTATAGATATTTGCAAATCAAGCTGGACATTAAATATAAATAAAACAAAAGCAATTTCATCTGGAAGCATGGCAAATAATAATCGCACGCTATGTAGAATTCAATCTTAGTTGGGAAATACGAGTTTTTATTGTGTAGAGAACAAAATTTTCTTCAAACTTATCTGAAGTTGTGAAACTATACAGTGTTCCTAAAATAATGAAAATAAGAACAATGTTGACACAATTGTCCAATAGAATGGTTACTCCAAATGGTAAAATATTAATTAATATAAATTCGACACTATAAATGTTCATCACTTATTAATATATTTAACACATCTTTGTGGTAATATTAAAAATGAACTTAATACATGTCTTTTCAGATTTTGGTGTAATGGGTCACCAGATATAATGAAAAGGAGTCGTGTTTGAAAAGAGTATCACGTAGGTGGGTTAAAAATGGCACATTAAAACAAAACTTTTATGAACGGTCTAAGATATCTTGAATACTGTATTTTGTCAAAAGAACAGTATATGGGGACAAAAATGATATTTTCCATGCACACCGATTTATCATATTTCCAAAGATTTTTACGCACCCTTTTGACAACATATAAGGTGTTCTTGAAAATAAACTTCGGATAGACGTTTTTATACCTTGGCAGAACGTTTGTTGCAAAACATTTCTCAAAATTTCATGTGGAAGTCCAAATTGAACGTCTGTGGTCATAACAATATAATGGTAGGATGTACATCCCTTTTGTAAAATCGAAGTATGAGAAAGGGATCACCGACGGTATTCATATTTTAGATCGTAATGCTCAGTTTGTATCTCAATACAAAATACAAGAAGTGAACGCTGTTACAACAGACATATTCGAATTGGTGTGCATAATACAAAATATAAATGAATGTCTTAAAATTCGTTCTACAGTTGCAAATGAAAATATTTTAGATAGGCTCGTGTGTCCATTGAATATTAAACGTCGTAGAAAAAAAGACAAAGGTTCCTGATATTTATACAAAATTATCTGAGTTAGTTACTAAATACTCCATTTTCAACAATAATGGTGCGGTGATTTAAATATTCCAAAAGCTGTATAATCTGTCACTAAAGATTCAAAACTTCAATTGTTCCATATCCAGCCAATTCACAGAAAATTGGCACCTAGTAGGTTTCTATCCAAATTGGTACCGAATAGTTTTCTATCAAAAAATTGGCGATTGATAGATTACTTTACAAAATTGGCAACTAATGAATTTCTATCCAAAATTGGTACCTAACTGTTTTCTGTTCAAACTTGGTACCTACTGATTTTCTATACAAAATTGGTACTATAATGGATTCGTACTGTTCATTTTGTAGAAATTCCGCAGAGATAGTTTAATCCGGGAAAGTAATAAATCCGTCTTTTTGGAATCATTTCCTGTTCTGGGGTTGGACCAATTGTGAATATATTCAAGGTCTTAATTTCACTGCCGGAAGTATCAGTGTAGGTAAAACTAACGCCGGTCCAACAGTTAGAATTCAGGAACAAATTTTGTTCAAAGCAAAACGTTTTCTCAACAGAGACTTGAAGAAAGTTTACCTCTCTTTCAAAACGTCCAATACACACTTATGATTTAAACATGAAAGATGGTTTTAATGATAAAAGTAGAGCAGTAGGAACACTTGGATAGCTACACCATTCAGATTACGGCGCATGGAAATTAATGTGGCATAGAAACAAAGCCAACTGACGAACCAACAAGAGGTAATTAAAATATTTTAATATATTTACAGTTGATCTAAGTCATTATTCTGCTTTAGCAACCGTACAACCGATCACAAACACACACACACACTCTCTCTCTCTCTCTCTCTCATCCTTTGGTCGGTTTGACTTAACTTTTACCATCATTCATAAGTCCAGAGATATCGTGGGATGAGAAACGAAAATCCTCTACGTTCGCCATTTCATAGATTTTAGCCCGTATCCTGCTATGATGGTAAAGAGAGAGAGAGAGAGAGAGAGAGAGAGGCCTTTGGACATTTTCATATTTAAATAATAATAATCGATTTTTTAGAACATTATGGTATGTTTAAGAAAAAACAAACAAACAAAAAAAACCATAACATTAAATATATCACAGTATGTGTACCACGTAACCGAGGAATTTACTGGTTTGCAACATTGTATCATTGATAAACACTGTAGATAAATCCCAGGGAAAGTGCACACGTATCGTTAGGACAAACCATATTCTTGCAGGTTACTTGGTGCAATTTCTATTTCAAGGTTTTAATCCAGCTCAAATTCCTTTTCTCTCTCATTCCACATTTCTGCGCAGTTTGTCCATTATGCATGAGAGGGGAGGGGAGAACAGAAAGCAGAAAGGATTGTGATGAAAATGTGTACCATATTAAATTAATTTAGAAAACGGGGATTATTAATACTTTTCATCGTTATTTTTCATACGACACCAGTGACTAATGTGCGGAAATTGATCATTGATCTAGAATCAACTGCAGACGCTCGCGAGAATCTTTATATATGCGTATTATTGCGCCATGGGCGGATCACAGTTTGATATACCAATAGAATTGGTATATCAAATTGCTTTATACCAACACTTTAAATGCATGTTATTTTTTAATGTATGTGGCATATATATATATATGTGTGTGTGTGTGTGTGTGTGTGTGTGTGTGTGTGTGTGTGTGTGTGTACAATGACTCTTTTCTTTACTCATTTGACAATATTTATATCCTATTACCAATTTCAGTGATTAGTTTCTCTTATTATTAATCTTCCAATAATACAAATACATAACTTGGGAGACAAATATTATCTTGACTAATTACTGCATTAACATCTTTGCAATAACTCTGCATTGTAGATGTGTATGTTATGTAACTACTACATTTTCCTTTCTAATTTGCCCAACATCAAAATAAATGAGGTCATACCTCTATCACTACACACATGCTTATTTTCATATAAGGACATACCTGAGCTTAATTAAAATTGTAGATGTGATTTGAAAACATAGTACGAATCATTCTAAGAGATGTTTGTATATTTACCATTTGTCATCAGACTTTTTCCATGTGCAATTGATATTTGCATAATAATAATAATAATAAGACCTAATATTCTTTTTTTTTTAAAATGGGACATCTAACTCTTGAAGATTGGCCTTAGGTGGGTTTGATAAACTTAGAAATAGGTGAGTAGTCTTAGATAGGACCAAGCTTTTCACAACTACAATTTTTTCAGGTGGGGTAAGTGATATTTTTTATCCACTCTAAAAGTAGAGCTTTAAGATCTCTAAATTTTGCTTTTATAATTGAGCTTGACCATGTCGTATAATTCTATTTAGAATGTAAAATAAGTAGTACCAATTGGCACTCAGGTACTTACCTTGGTTCAACTGTCATTTTCTACACCTTTTCATACGAGATTTCGACATAAGAAAGAAACCAACTCTGCTCGTTTTAGCGGATCCTTTTCTCCATTTGTGTTTATTTAATTCTTCGTTTAGTGCACTAAATGAATAAATAATACCAAATTTTTGTCTTTGTGTGCTTTAATCTTTCTAGTTGTTAGAATCTAATTCTGGATCTTGATTCAAGATAAGGTTCCTGTATACTAATAAAATTATTTTCATATTCATGTGTAATATCATTTATAACACTCAAAGTTTTGGACAATTAGAATTTGACCTATATGCCCTAATTAAAGACAATAATTGTATGAATTTCAAACTTGCTCGTTTTGCATCCTGGCTAGATGAATAATATGTAGAAATATCCTGATCTAATCTTGTTACAGACTTATAAATTATAAGCACTGTATTTATATGGCAGGTACGTACGTCGGTCGATAGATCGATTGATAACGTTATGTAAGCTAGCTGTTGGGTAAGTAGATGTGATGGTAGGTAAAATAATATTTTTAGATTGCTCGGTGGGTGGATGGATGGATAGTTGGAAAGATGCATGAATGAATAAATGGACAGATGTAGGTATTATCATCACTGTTTGTGTGGATAAATATCACATTTTAGTCATGCACATATTATACAACAAACCGGATTTCCGGTGTTACTCAAGCACTTCAAGAATGCAAAAAGACTTGCAGAACTTCGAGGAAAAAGAAAAACATTGAACAGGGAGACAAATTTACTTACACAACTCTGTATTCATACGTTCAATACTTTTGTACCAACCGTTAGTCCTATATGCGTCATTTTTCTATGAGTTTACCTTCAGGGTAATTAATATAGGTCTGTTCCAAAGATGACATGGATGTTTTGCTTAGATAAGTAAAAGAAAGCCGACAAAGGTTGAATAATTTAGCCCATCGCTAAAGGTTGGGATAAAAATTTTGGAGATTGAGCAGCGTTTTATATTTCAGTCTAGCGCAATTGCAGACTTGAAAATTTTACATTTTGGGGAAGTATTTTATATGACTCGATTAATTCTAATCTCTCGCTGGTTATATATACATTATTCTATAGAATCCAGGGATACCACGTTCCGTTCTGTTTGGTGTATATTTATAATTCTCCATAACTAATCCTATATACCTTGATTTCTTTCATATGAATCCGGAATGACTGTGTAGATAAATGAGAATTAATTATTAGGTCGTCATGCGAGTGTGTCTGCTACGCACGAGTACATATAACACCGATTCAGCTGCATCATTTTTTGGTGAATCGTGCTTAGTTGTGACGGAATATGGGCTGGTGTGTGCAGGCAAGGCGATGGGTGCCGTTTACCCGCGGTTTCGAATCTCCGTAGGGTACGAATTAAAAAATTATCTAACCAGTATGTAAGTATTATTTGTATTAAAATATATCGCTTACATTGTCAACGATCGATGGTAAACAAACTTTTGATGTAGCCAAAATAATGATGGAGTGAAAAATTGCAACAACGGTAGATAAAGATCCTTCGCAGGCCCCTGGCGACCGAATGGTCTAAAGCGCTCGCCTGTATCGATCACTGCCTCACAAGAGTCTGCGTGGGTTCTTTTCCCAGGCTTGCCAATATGTGTATGTGAAAAAGCTGCCAGTAGCTTCCCGTGGGTCGGTGGTTCTTACTGTGGTTTTCCTCTGTTTCTTCCCTCATCGGTTTCACCATGGATAGCATATCTTGCTCTGAGAAATGGCGTTAAACTCAAAACAACAGAAACAGAACCTTCGTGGTAAACTGTAAATTTTCATGTGCTGTCATTGCTGTTTCTACACTATTTTCTGATCGAACCACCAGCGTCAGGATGTTTGACCTCTATTTGTCAAATGCAATGCAAACGTGGTTGTATTTTGGGTAGTACCGTCGTATTACACTGGCAAGAGGGGATCATGAAAAGTCCCCAATAATGTTGTAATAGAAATTATTGTAACCGTTTTCCTTTTACTTGTGCAATATGCAGGTGTACTGTCCTTGCATAAAGGCGCGGATCATCTGTTCATATACCGCGACAGATGTAAATTATGACTTAGGCCTTGAATTTCGATTACCCCATATGTCCGTATGTGTAAACCAGGAATGTTGAGATTGGGAAATATTAGTAATCTTTAGAGTAGCCAGAAACCTTCTGCAGAAAGGAAGAACTCAAAATGTTACCAAAAGCATCGTCTTTCTTCCCTATACAATCGTTCAGAATAACTAACAGTGTAAGTTCTACGCGGTATTTTCAATGGCAGAATGAAAGAGAAAACTACACTGCTCTGTGTAGTAGGGCTGGAATTTTTTCCATATCTTTACCATAGTGGATATTCCATTAACCGTCTCTGCTGAGCATTGAATCCGACGTGCTTCAGGAAATTGATTTTTCATATATAATTCGCAACTTTTCTACCTGCATAAACAAGAACGCGATACTTGCAAATGTACACACATACTGTATGATGTATATTTTACTATATCATTGTTCAGTTTTAAGAATTTTCCAAAAATAAAAAAAAAAAAAATACTAGCTGCAACATGCACTCGATCACTTTACTGACTATGATAGAAAGCCGTCAGCCTTTTTACGCGGTCAGAAATGGCTGTGGAGAGAAATGGACATGAACTGTGTAGAGCGAGAGACGATAAAACGTAGTAAGCAAACTATACATAACAAAGAATTTTTTAAAATAGCATGAACAATTTGTAAACGTGTTGGCTTGTTAGGACTTTGCAGTTCCAGTGTGCATCATATTTTTTTTTGTTTTCACAATACTTCAAATTTCAATGGAGAATTAGCACAACTTTCACAATGAAATTATTCAAGGCTTATTGACCTCATTTTTTCATAAAGCATGTAAGTGCACAGAAAATATATCGTCACCAAATTAGTCGTTAATCTACCGTTTGTGTTTTCAAAATATCGGAAGCAGCCAATCACGGCAAAATGGCACTCTTCCCTTGCCCACTCTCTCCCCATCAGCTATGTATTACCATACACATATAAATGAAAAGACATTTGCTCTTATCTAAACTAATCCTTTCTCATGTGATTATATATATATATATATATATATATATATATATATATATATATATATATATATATATATATATATATATATATCTTACTAGTTCCATATGTCGGTTCAAATATAAAGATAATTTTGTAAATCAACAGGATATCAGTTATGTTTATCCTTTACTATTTCAAGCTGTTGAGCATGATGACGATGCTTTTTATGTGGATACATTATATTTTTAAAAAGTTTATCCAGTTGATTAATCGTCTTTTTGAAATTATAATGCATCTGCCTGAAGAGCATCCGTGATGAAAATGCACTTTAAATAATGAAGGATCAACATAATTGATATCCTGTTGATTTTACAAATGTATGTATATCTGTGTGTGTGTGTGTGTGTGTGTGTATCATTGATATTGAGCAACCAAGGGTATGTCTACGAGTAAGTCATCTCGTCAAATCAATAAACATTGACGTCTAATTTAATATTAAGTTATGTGTGCTTCTATTGATTATTACACCATGCATTTTGTGCATATAACTTCAAATGAGCACAACAGAAACTCTACATTGTAACTATTTTAACTTATAGGAGTACCTAGATTGCAGTATTTTAATTACAAATAGACAAAAATAATTAAAATGAAGTTGTTAAACAACGATTTATTCGTTATCTTTCGAACAACTGGAATTGTACATGCG
>JAECUM010068803.1:0-18490 GCA_016617855.1 Megalonaias nervosa
TAATATTCCCTGTAACCGTTCCGCCTGTTTTATCAAGCTTGTTATTATCCACGTACTTCAACTGTAAATAACTTACAGCTTGAGTTTGATTTAAATTTGTCGGAGGATACCCAGTCTCCAAGCCTACAACCTTTTTTCCTGACATATCTAAATTACCGCTTAAAGTTCCTCCTGTCAGTGACAACTTGTTGTCGTCGACAGATTTAAGTTGTACATAACTAGCAGCTTGTGTAAGTCAACCCTTGGTGGCGGATACGTCGTTTCTAAACCAAGTACTCGTTGATTTGACATAGACAGGTTTCCTGTCATCGTATCGCCATTTTTTTTTTTCCAGGTAACCAGATAAATCAATATTGCCTTTTGTAGTTATAATCTCCGGCGAATCTCCTAATGTTGTTCCAAATTTTGTGTAATAGCTCATTATTTATTTATTGTCTAACAATTTTTATAATATGTCGATATTAAATTTTGATACAGACAGACATCTGAAACATGTAAACAACAACGAACTTCCAGATTGTCATTATCTTATTGTTGGCCACACAGGATCAGGAAAAGCAAATTTGCTTATGAATTTACTGTTGGGAGATAATTTTAACTACGATCGAGTTTATATTTTTATACAATTAATCCACAACATGATAAATACGAGTTATTGAGCGAATACACTAACAAACTTCGTGATGATCTTGAGGCTGGTGAAGATTGTTTTATTATCAAGCAACCAGAAGAACTTATTCCAGTTAGTGAAATCGACTCGGACGAGCATAAGATAATTGTTTTTGATGATATTCCACTAAACAATACGGAGATGAATACAGTAAGATCATATTTTTCACTGTCGCGTAATAAAAAATGTAATTCTGTTTATTTAGCCCAAGGTTTTATAACGTTGACAGATTTATTCGGCGAAATACTGGTTGTTTTATATTATTTCCAGGACTGGACAACGTGGACGTTAGAAATATTGCAAACGAGCGATGCGGCGACGTAACAAAAGATAAATGTATCGAACTATATCATAAGGCGATAGCGGATAAGCATAACTTTTTCTTGTTCGATAAGCTTACACACGATCCGAAAAAAATGTTTCGCTGTTGTATTATAAATTATCTACAGTAGTTTGATATAAAATGGATAAACGAGCAAAGTACAGAAAATATATAGAAAATTTTTAAAAAACTTGCTCAATCTCAAGCAGAATTTAAGCAGCGAGTACAGCAAGCCCGACGTGGGCAAGTAGCTGCTGCAGAAGCAGCAACTACAGCTCTCAAACCAGTTACTGAGGCACTATTTGGAAAACAACCTGAAATTAGGCCATTATCAGATGAAGAAGTTAAACAACTACAGGAAAAAGGTTTAGTCGGACTTGTTAAAGAACAACAAGAAGCTGCTGCTGCAAAAATTATTAGAAGATCTGATGAAGAAAAGGTAAGTTTAGCTAGAAACCTTGTAAAACATATTGCTGATCCTGCTGCTAGACAAGCTGAACTAAAACGGCTATTAAATAATCCATTTGCACTTAAGCAAAGATTAGCACAAATAACACTAGTTGAGCCGATTACAGAAAAGCTGGGCGATATAACGAAAAGTAAAGATGAGAAAGAGCTTGAGAAGATGAAAAGAGAAGCAGAAGCCTTTAGAAATGTCCTATATAAAAAAAGATTTGAGGATGCTCTAAAAAATATAAAACAATCAAATATATGATCATGAGTATGAAGCTTTTAACAGAAGTTATGATTTTAAAAATGTAAGAGTGTATGATGTTAAAAAAACAGATTACAATGTCGAAGAAAATATTAAAAAGTTAACGGAAATAGCAGAAGAAAGTAAGAAACATCTCGACGATCTGAAACTGGAAAATGAAAACTACAAAGAAAGTATTATGTTGTACAGGCGCGGAATTATCGCAGATCT
Organism: Megalonaias nervosa; assembly: GCA_016617855.1. NCBI lineage: Eukaryota > Metazoa > Mollusca > Bivalvia > Unionida > Unionidae > Megalonaias > Megalonaias nervosa. The sequence continues at coordinate 1,918 of JAECUM010068803.1, forward strand.
TTATATCAAAGCTATCCGTAAAATAAAAAATGGTCAATACAATCATCACTCTAATAGTTTGAGTAGTGAGGCAAAAGAACTAGATCTCACACGTATGAGAGCTGATAATGTTGTCCCAGACGACATAAAAGATCCTATTTCTAGACAAACTGAATTAAGTCGGTTGGCTGATAATTATGGTGGACTTAAAAAAAAAAAAAAAAAAAAAAAAAAAAAAAAAAAAAAAAAAAAAAAAAAAAAAACAAGAAAAATTAAAAGAAGAAAAACATTTAACAAGAAAGACTACTGTTATTATCAAACAAAAAAGAAAAATTAGAAAAAGAAATTGCAGAAAAATATATGAAACAGAATATTATGATTTTATGACAGATAATAATATTAAAGATGTTGATAATATTGATCAATGGACACAAAGCGAATACAATAATCTCATTGAAAAATTGAATATTATTAGTAAAGATCGTTTCGAAGCTTACAAAAAATTTGATGAAGCTACCACAGAAGAAGATCTTAAAATATTTTCTGAAAAAGCTAGAGATGGAGTTATTGCCAGTGTTTTTAAGCTGCTGCAACTGATTTTCGAAATAAAACACTTAGTAAGTCAGGAAAGAAATTAAAAACTGTATTTGATGGTAATGATAAACTTCGTCTCTAAACAATAGCAGAAACCGAGGTCACAGGCTCTGGGGTAAAAATATTTACATCAGTTTCTGAGATGATAGGTAGATTAATGTTTTTGATACTGTCAAAAGAAGCTAGAATTGTTGGTGTTGAAATTGACAATGAAATTATTGACATACTTGATCACTTGAGATCAGAAAATTTGTTAACGTCTGACGAATACGAAATTGTACATCGCGATTTAATTATGGCGACCTAATTTTATTAGAAAATATAATAATAGCAATGTCAACAACATTATTACTAGACTCTAGTGCGTCCGCCAATACAACTTGATCCTGAAATTAAAGCAGTATGAGATAAGATTAATTTCCTGTACGTGTTGGCATTCTATGGCTAACGTAAAAACTGGAGTAAATGATGAATTTACATTTATAACTTTAAATATTCCAAGATACACATGGAAAACATTAAAAATTCCACAAGGAGCTTATAATGTCACTGATCTAAATGAAACAATAAAAGAATTTATAAAAAAAAAATAATGTTGTAGCTCATAATTTTGAGCTAACACCAAATTATAACACGTTAAGAGCCAGAATAACATTAAAAGATGGTATCTTAATCGATTTTTCATCAGCAGCAAGTATTGCATCGTTAATAGGATTTTTTCATGAAAGTTATGGTGCTGCTCCTAATCAAACCATGACATATGACAGTGAACTGCCAGTAAATATAACTGACGTAAACACAATATTAATAAATTGCTCTATTGCACCTGGATCTTACTCATCCCTGGGCAGTAAAGGACAGACTATCTATAGTTTTTCTCCGAACGTTCCACCTGGCTCGCTTATGCAAATTTATCCACGGCAAGTTGTTTATTATCCGCTAAATGTTGAAAATCAGAAAACCGAAATAAATATGCAATTGACAGATCAATCGGACGACAACTGGATTTGAATAACGAGGTTGTTACGTATTACCTGCACCTACGCGCCATCACTTCGTGATTGACAATAGCTTCACTATCGACTTCGTGATTGGCAATAAAAGCATACAACCTCAGATATAATGAAACAGAGAAAAAAAATTTACAGGAGAAAAATAGTTGGAGAATTTTTTGGAAATATATTTACTAAAATTATTGAAAATATCCCGGGAATAGCGCATAACGTTGCACCAATTGCACTTGACGCGTCAAAAGCTTTTGCAACTGGAACTGCATCTGCCGCTGGAACTGCAGTGGGACAAAAAATAGCTGATAAAATGAAAGGCAACACCGGAGGTGTTTCGTCTACATCTGAGATAAAACAAATTATATCAGAAATCGCTCCAACAAAAGAAACTCAACGTGCAATGATAACAACAACAACAAAAAACTTTTATCGCCGCGAGGAGAACAAATTATACAAAAATTAATATCTCAGGCAACATCACCGAAATAATAAAATTTTTTATAACCTAAAAAATAAAAAATTGTCTGTTAAAAATTATCTCGATTTAGCAGAAACGTATGACACCGACGACAGCGTAACAGAATTTGAGTATGTTGAATATCTCGACGAAAATTCTAACGAACCTAATAAGGCTGGCGTCAGAACATTTAATACCAGAGACAAAGATGTATTTCTGCTGCCTCACAAAGCAATATTGGAAGTTCTTGGCCAAATTATGACAGTAGCTAATCCACCTGTCCACAATTGCAGATGCTGTAATTGTGAGAGATTTTCTTATTGCTAATGCTAAAAATTTTGGTATAGGAGATCAGCTGCATGCGCTGATGCAGACGCTACAAGAGTATCACTTATTGCAGCTTAATGGTCAGAACGTTAATACCTAAAATTTTGCCAGTACTTGGTACATTAGGATTAGCAGCAGCGTCTGGCACAGTATCTGGCGCAACGAAAAAGGCTGTCTCCGGAGACGGAATAAAGACAATTTTTATCTAAAGATAAATATAATGTCCAATGCAACGCATCGACGAAAAACGGTAAGAAAGACTAAAAAAAAAAAGACTCGATCGCGAAAAAGGAAAGGCGTATTTATAGGACCATTGCTGGCGGGTTGTAGCAGGAAGTCTACTGCCAAATCTACTGGGAATCGGCCGAGGACTAACATTGCCAGGAACAAGGAGGTGAAACCTCCCACGACCACGTTAAGCAACTTTGATATGCTTGATAAACTTAAAAAAGGAAAATATTTCCGTGGAGTTTATTCTAAAGATGAACTTACGGCAATTCCATAGCAAGCGACACCGTCGCTAGGTTCGTGTGTGATAAATATACAAGACATCAATGACGGATCTGGCACACATTGGGTATCTGTTTGTAATAACAATTATTTTGACTCATTTGGACTTCCACCAAGTGAGGCAATAAAAAAATACAGGTCTCGAAAATATAAATAATAAATTATTCGTCCAATCAACTTCAACCTGTTGGAACATCAGCTTGTGGATATTATTGTATAATGTTCATTAAACAGATGAATAAAAATCCAGATTTTTTAAGTTTATTTTACAGTTTGACAAGCAACCTTCTCACGCTAATGATGAGATTGCAATATTATATAATCAAGAAATATGAAATGTCATCATATTGTCTCAATTGCAAAACTAAAACAGAGAATAGCGATGAAACAACAGAAACAAACAAAGAACAATAGGACAATATTAAAGAGTATTTGTGCAATCTGCGGAAAAAGAAAAATTTGTTTTTAAAGAAATTGTCCGGATCTGGAACATGTGATAAAGTTATTTTAGCAGATGATTAATTGACTGTCTCTGACGAAGATAAGTACCCAGTGTTTGTTTTTTTTTTGTTGGTCCAATTTCTCATTTTTTACGGGTCAAACCCCCAGGGGGTTAACGGGAAATCAACATAGGAAAATTGAAAACTCTATATTTTGCTAGTTTTTGTCCAATTTTTTTCACAATTTTTGCAATTTTTCATAGACTTCAGGCAAAAAACCCCTGGTAAAAACCGGTAAAAACCAAGAAAAAATAGATTTTTTAATTTTCCTATGTTAAATTCCCGTTAACCCCCTCGGGGTTTGACCCGTAAAAAATGAGAAATTGGAGCAAAAAAATCGTTAAAAAACAGGCAAAATGGTCGAAAAAACGTCAGAATTTAACTAAAAAAACAGGTAAAATTGAATTATTTCAGAAATATTTTCAGATTTATAATAAAATTATTTTGTTTTGAAAAATATTTTGTCGGTTATAAAATAAATAATTATGATAGAGATCTCTGTCTTGAGCAAAATAAAATTGTTACATACTGTCAGAAATGCAACAACAGAGTAATAATTGGAACAGGTATAGATATACATAAATTAATTGGCAAATTACCAAAACCAAAAGGCGGCTGGACATTGCCAGACCATAAATATAATGGACCTTATAATCCTCTTGATACACAACTTGACGAGAACGATAATCCGCTGCCAGGACAAGAGCCTTACAATCAAGTTGATGCAATAGCAATGCGCCATGACATCTGCTATCGTGATAACGAACAAGATAAGCACGGCTGCGATAAAGGAATGTTAGACGAACTTTGTGATATGAAACCTGCAAGCGGCCTGCTTCACAGGCTGCAAGAGCGTGTTGACAGAAAGTTGGTGCAGGGATTTATTGGAGCAAAATATAAACTTGGTCTCGGTAGGTATAATGATCTGGCAGCTGAATTATACAAACCTAAAAAAAAAAAGTTTCCACGACGTAAGGTTGTCGCAAGTGCCGTTGACGATATCTGGGCAATATATTTAGTTGATATGTCAGGCCTCAGTAACTTTAACAATAATAAAAGATATATTTTTATTGTCATAGATGTTTTTAGCAAATATGCGTTTAGTGTACCAGTTTCAGATAAGACAGGACCATCGATAACTGGTGCGTTGAAACAGGTCATCGTTAGCACAGAAAGAAAGCCAAACAGAATCTGGACCGATCACGGAGCAGAGTTTTTTAAATAAAATATTTGAGCAGTTTTTGGAACAAAATAACTTTAAAAAAAATGTCACTGGAAATGAAGGTAAAAGTGTTGTCGTCGAGCGATTTAATCGTACACTAAACGAAAAAATCCATAAATATTTGACAGCCAAAAACACTAATAAATATATCGACAATCCACAGAAAATTGTTGATAAATATAATAACACTAAGCACAGATCAATAAATATGTCGCCAAACGACGCAATTAAAAATCCAATATTAGCAAACGAAAATATGTACCGCAGACATAAATTTAAAGTTGGCGATAAAGTTAGAATTTCTCTGACGAAAAAGGTGTTCGAGAAAGGATTCACCCCGGACTGGAGCGAAGAAGTATTTGTTGTTGATAAAGTACTTTTAACAATACCAGTGACATATGCGTTAAAAGATTTATCGGGTGAACCTATAACTGGTAGCTTTTATGAACAAGAACTTCAAAAAACTGAGCAAGATATATTCGTTATTGAAAACGTTATTAGGAAGCGCGGCAACAAAAGTTTAGCTAAATGGCGCGGGTATAGCGATACATTTAATAGTTGGGTGCCATCTCGGTCGATCCTGATTTAATCACCCTGATTTAATCAGGGAAATAAATATTTGTTCGTACTTCATAAGTACAGATTTACATTTTACCGGTCTACACAAGGAAATTAAATGTAATTTTCTTGCATTATTGACTGGCATCAAATTGAATATTTTAACAAAAATGAAATCGTATTTTATGCTCCTTTGCTGACCTGGAAATTTTACACCAAGAAAAGGTTTTATAAGTTGCCAAAATATTTGTTGTTCGGCAACAGTAAAACTAAAATTTTATTATTTTTTAGCGATATGATATTTAACATTATATTGCCCAGTTGTCGGTCTGCTGTAATTTTTGTGGTCAACGACATCCACGATCTCGTCTTGTTCATTGTCATTGTTAAATAAAATTTCATCTTCGCTATAACCAGCAGATTTGTCTGCATCGCCGGAGATGAAATTGTTGTCGTTGGCGACTTTATTGTTAGTGATTGTGTCGTTAGTGATTGTATCACTTGCATATATATCAGCAAGTCTCTGCATTAAGTTCATATTATTATAATATATTTTTATCTAATTGATAATAGTAAGATGGCAACAGAAACAAAATCTACCGACGTAAAAAATAAAATAGCAACAGAAACAAAATCTCCTGATGTAAAATATCATCAGAAAGTTAATATATTAAATTACAAAGAACTAGCTGAGACAATTCGAAAATGTTTGTCGGGATATAGTGCTTATTCTGTTGACGTTATTGTAATACAAGGTGATTCTGATAAAATGCTTCTAACAGCAGCAGAAAAAAAATTAAATTTGATAATAGTACGTTTATAACACTAAAATTTAATCGCGATGATGTTCTGATGTTTGCCCACAGTTGCTTAACCAAAACAGAATTAAGAAATATAATTAATCTTCATATTTGAAATTAAATCTATCAAATATTTACGTTGAAGTTGCTGATTTAGTTTTGCCGTCAGATACAAATTGTACTGATTGCGGATGAATTTTATGATATTTTGCAGTAGAATAAATTGATTTAAATTTCATTTCTTCTCTAGTTTTTATATTTACTGAAATAATTGATCTTTTGGGATTTTTAAAATTATTACCACCTCGTCCGCGTTTGGTGTTTTCTTTGGTGTTACTAGATCTAAATTTTCTAGACGATTATCTGTTTTAATGCTGTTGATGTGATCAATAACAAGATTATTTGGAATAGCACCGTGAAATGTTTCGTAAATAAATCTCTGTGATTTATAAGCAACAAAATCTGTTTTAATACTAAGTACCAGCACATGTAAATAACCAACATTATTCAAATTTCCTAACACTTGTTATGTCTTTTATGTCGTATATGTCCCTTATCATTAGCCTCATACAAATCAAATATTTGATGAGGTTGAAATTCGTCCTGCAAAGACAAATTCTCAATATTATCATCATTAATCGAGCCATTTACTCTGCAGACTCGCTGTCCGTCTGGTATATCTTCACAAAACAAAGTATAAAGAAAATCTTTTCTGAACATTTTAATTCTATCTGTATTATCTCCTTTTACATTTATTATTATTCCAGCTGGTTTTGCGTTACCTAAAGGTCGTCCGTATCTGTCATGAATAACCGAATCAAGTACATTTCCAGCGTACTCGTTGTACTTCGGGTGTATGTGATATTCTTCCGGTTCCTCCGCTGTTATATTTTCTAACATTATACTATAAGAAATTTATATTTCTAGTTGAAAAATAAATAAAAAAACCAATTAAATATAAAAATAGTATATAAAATAATGTTAAAATTGCGAAATATTGCCAAGAAGAGCCTTATAAAAGAAGAAAAAATTGCTACAGCATTTTCTGGCTATGATAAAAGTTATAAATTTGATAATCAAAATGTTTCAGCAAATTTTAACTCCACAAATTTATTTCATCTTTTACAACCGATTGTAACGTAAGAACTTGCAGCTCACAAAAGTATCAAGCTAATAGTGGAGTATCATATAATTTTATCAAAGTTACGTTCAATCGAAAAAGATGTACTTGATATAATTTTTGAAAATACAAATTTCTACAGCGAAATTGCCCAGCCATATTTAACAGCTAAATCACGAAAAATATTAACTGGAACAAATATTGCCACAGTTGCCAATGAAATACACCAAGAAATTAACAAGAACCTGGAGGAATTTACCGCATCAGGATCAGGTTGGAAATTTGAGATGATTACGGAGGTTTTATTTCACACAATGAAATATAACGTACTTCGCGGTAGTTCTTACGTTGATCTCCCACAAAAATTAAAAACAAAATATGTTGCATAAATGTCAAAAACAGCAGCAACGAGTGTTTTCGTTGGGCAATTTTGTCTGCAAGACATCCTCAAAATTGTAACTCCAACCAAGTTTGAACAATATTTGCCGTACAGAAACGAATTGGATTTTGATGGGATAACTTTTCCAGTGGCAGAAAATCAGATACCAAAGTTTGAAAAACAAAACGATATTTCAGTAAATGTTTTCGGACTAGACGAGCGAGAAAATGTTTACCTGAGATATATTTCAGAAAATGCTACGCAGTTGACAATAAATTCGTTATTTTATAAAGGACATTACTGTTGGATAGAAAACTTTAACGGGTTAGTTGGCAGACAGTATAATAAGCACCATGGAAAAAAATATTTCTTTTACAGATGTTTACAAGGTTTTTCAAGCGATGTAAAACTGTAAGAGCATGTTAAATATTGTGTTAATGTTCAAAAAATAACAATGCCAACAGAGAAAGAAAAAGTATTAATATTTAAAAATTATAATCATAAGCTAAGTATCTCGTTTGTTATTTATGTAGATTTTGATTGTTTACTTGTTCCTGTGGCTGGCGCAGAAAATAATCCAAATAAATCGAGTACAAGAAAAATACAACATATCCCTTGCGGAGCAGCTTATAAAGTAGTTTGTTGTGCTAATGATAAAATGTCTGCTCCAGTAAAGTTATACAGATGGAGCAATGGCGAATCTGAAAGTCCGGCCGTGTGGCTACTTAAAGATCTCATGGATAAAGTTAATAAAATTTCCAACAGGTTATTCAAAGCAACTCCAATGAAAATAACATCCAAACAACAACTTGATTTTGATAATGCAGTTAATTGTCATATTTGTGAGAAGCTGTTAGGTGATGATAAAGTGCGCGATCACTGTCATCTAATCGGTCAGCATCACGGGGCAGCTCATAACAACTGTAAGTTAAAATTCCATGCGCTTGATTTTATTCCTGTCGTCTTACATAATTTTCGTGGTTACGATAGTCATATCATTGTAGAAGCTTTTGGCAACGAGGAGGTGAAATCTAAACTAAACATTATAAAATGTATTCCAAACAATTTTGAAAAGTATATTTATCGGATTATCCAGCAATTAGTGGTTTTCATGATCCAACTAACAAGAAAGTTATTGGTAAATTTAAGGACGAATTTATGTTTGTGCCAGTTAAGGAATTTGTCGGACTAAGAAGTAAAATGTACGCCATAATTTTAGATGACAATAAACTGACAAAAAAAGCAAAAGGTATTCCTCGTGGGTATGTAAAAAAATGTATGAAATTTGATGATCTTAAAGCAGCACTAAACAATAATGTCAGTTTTATTAAAACAAATGTTATTAGAACAAATCATCACAAACTTAAAACAGATACAATTGTAAAACGTGGACTAAGTAATTTTGATGACAAACGCTATTGCGAGGACGGGTTAATACACTAGCTATTGGACACTACGCAAACCGACATATTTAATTAATTTTGTCTAAAATTCAGAAATAATGTTTGAAAATTTAACATTAGCTGATGGAGTTAATAGTAAGGTTAAGGTATTGATGATTAACGACCAACCACTACAGTTTGAATTTAATGATGAAATTTCAGGTATTTGTTTTAGTAAATTTGATAGAATAAAACTCTCGCTATTAAATCAGATAACAGAAATATTTTGATTATCTTGAGAAGCTGAGAGACAATCTCGGACAAAAATACGACAATCTTCATGATCCGATCAGCCAGAAAAAGTATACAAAAATAAATATTGACCTAAACCGGTCGAAGGTTTGTGCAAAAGGTTGTAAGTATTTTATCAACATGGTAACAATGACAGAGTTATTTGGATGTCATCGAAAAGTAAGCGGAAAAGTTAAATTTTATTTGTATAAACACGATTGTGAATTATTTCTAATAGCTACCGTTGAAATACTAATTATTGGCGAGGAAGTTCTTTAAGAACCTCCATTTACCTCTGAAAATCTGAACGAAATAATAAATATTATTTTTCTTGTTAAAATAAAGGACCTATCTCCCAGTCTGTCATGCAAAGAAAATATCTCACTTACCTTTCATGCTCCCGCGAACACATCTCTGCGGAATGACCACAAATGAAAAATTGGTTGCCTTTTATAGCGTTATAAGCAGAGTGATGCAAGCTTAGTTATGATTGCATCATCCATGGTTTCCAGGTATAACATGATGCAATTCATATCATGTATGATGCAATTTTGAGTCATTCTTTCTTATGATTGCATCATCCATGGCTTCTAAAAATAACATGATGTAATTTCGTGTGTCTAGTGAAGTTATCAATCGCAACACAGCATTCTCTGTCTAGGCTACAGGCAGGCAGAAAACATGTATAGTTCGAAAGGTATGTCTGTTATAGAATATCTGGAATGGGGAAGGGGTTTCTCTGACAAATATGTTTTGGAGAGAAAGGGGGTCTAAAATCTAGAAGACCCCGTTAATACAAATATCGTTATGGAGTGGGAGATGGGGTCCTCTCCTGACAAATATATTTTCTAACCTGTTTTGAGTTAAGCTACAGGTTGGTTACAAATATGTTTTGAGGGATGGGGGAGGGGGGAGGGGGAAGAGTATTAAATCTAGAAGTCCCGTTTTCCTCTTCTACTGAGCATATTTAGAATCCACTATACTCCGAGACTGGTTTCTTGATTGTTTACCATTAACAATGAACATCAAAACTGTTGTTTCTTTGTGCATATGCAATATACACTAAGACTCTGATTATATGATGATATATAGTATATAATGTACCATAAGACTGTTTTGTTTTTTTTTGGTGTGTATTTACAGTATTCACTTTGCCTAAGTTAATAATGTAGTTTCATTATAGCACACAATATACACTATACAGACAATCTTCAGTCTTTTCTATTATAAAAACAAAACAACAAAATACTTCCTAAATTCCGGTGTTTTTCAAAACCGATCACTTCTATTTAGGCATTATTGGATTGCTGACTATATGCAATATTTCCTTTCCTTTCTAAATCGAGGAGCTTCACAACGTACAAAACTACGCACCTCTCAAACTGAAGATTTGACAAGGGAAGCGTTCCACTGAGAATGCGCAATTGTACTTTTTACAAAAGCACATGTTAACACCCTCTTACGAATAATTTTATTTACTTCGAATTTAAAATCAAAGTTGTATATCAGAATGATATGAGTAAGTCATCACAACAAAGAACAAATTAGCACGGTAAACTCTGTGGTATTATTGTGATAAATTCCTAACATACATATGCGTCCACTAGGCTGTTCGGCGTAGGAATAATAATTCCATAATTTTATAGTAAATCGCCAGATAGCAGAGTCGCTTATTTAGCGGATATTGCGCAGAGTGCCTAAATACCATGTTTGTTATTATCACATAGTCAGTACACTTTGCCTACAGTGTGTGCAGTTTCATATTTTTGATATTATACATGTGAACATATCACTTTATGTGATTCTGATTGGTCCAAATAAGCCCATGAAATTATTGTGCAGTATTCTCTTTACTGATTGGCTGTGATCGTGGGAAAGCTTTTTTAACCCCGCCTTCTGGAATTTATTGTTTTCATTGAACATTTTTGGCCGCCATATTTTGATTCGACTCGCGAAAGGGAATTAGGAAAAAATGATCTCGTCTGTTTCAATATTGCCAATTTACCCCCACAGGGATTTGTTATGTCATGTATAACATATCATAACATGAACCATGGCAAAATCCCCAAGAGAAGAAGAAGAATAACAATAAGTAAAACTACCGGTATTGCTTAGATGATAACGAGGATGGGGGTGAGGATGGATGGGCGGTATATCTGTTACAGATAATCTGTAGCATGGAATCCACCTTATATACCCACCTTATATACAAGCTTGGTTTAAATGTGAACTTACTGAAGTAAATAAACTCACCTTTGTTCACAAAAGAATGTAAACATTAACCTGTCTCCCCAACTGACTGATTTGAATCCAACCACAGCATATTTAGGCGGTAAATATGTGATGCAAGTCCGACTCAAAAAGAGGTTCCTTTACGTCTTCTGTACAGTCTAATGTTCCAAATCAAATACTGCAAATATCCGGTCACTAATACATTACTATAAATATGTGTATTTCTGTTTCCAGTAATCTTCTTTTCACAAAAATTTCGCAACACTGTAATGTTTTGTTGTGATGTGGAATTTTAACGTAAACACTGTCACTGTTGTGTTGGCCAACTCACACCGGTACTGTGCACCGTATCAAACAATGTGACATCACATGCATTGGGCATTTTGTTTTGACAAATGATTTGTCTTTTTTAAAATGTTCTGTTTATTTGGATGGACACTTATTCCTTGATTTATAGTAAGCAGAAATATACAATATACTTTTATGATTTCAAATTTGTTTGGGACTATTTTTTACGCACAACAAATGAAAGGTACAGCGTATGTCAGAATGAACGAAATTATTCGTTCTTCTTTCTATCTAACTAATCTAAATAATTTCTACTGAAATAAAACTATGTGATAAAAAGAATCTCAAATGGGTAATGATTCAATATTAAATTTATGAAACTCGTTAAATAATGTCCAGCTTTTGCTCGCCAAGGCTCGCAAAAGCGGAACATTATTCAACTCGTTTCATAAATTCAATATCAAATCGTTACCCATTTGAGATCCTGTATTTACGACATAGTAACTTCATAACGTCACAATGAATAGATGACTTGTCATTACTAACAACAACGCTTGCAATAGTTAAATACAGTTGAAACTGCATGAAGTTTTGTAAATAACATTACTTAAATATATAGCTATTTCACAGATTCCTAAAGCGTCGCTGAATGTTATTTTCAAATTGAGGTGAGGATATTTATAGTTTACTGCATTTGTATGGGAAAATATGAACGAGTTTTACTGAAAGGTACTGCAAGACCTTGCGGAGTGCAGTATTTTTCAGAAAATAAGAGTTCACATTTTCCCACACAAACGCAATAACCGTTTTATTATATGCTCATTTTGTTAAACTACCTAAGGCTTAATAATAAAAGACATTACAAGAAACAATGTAACTAAATTTATGCTATATTCCAAAATAAATTTACAATCGTAGATTGATCAATATACAATAACAGTATTAATTGCGCATATAGCTCCGCCCAGCGACCTTTTAACTTAGTCGCGCGCTGTACATTAGTTTCAAAAAGAATTGTCGTTTTGGTCTATTTAAAATTTAAATTTAGAGTCATAGTGCGAATAAATGAGCATGAAGTTTGTTTCTATGTTGATCCAACTCAATTCTGCTTTTCTGATTATGAGGGACTTGATTATTGGGTCAATCCAGTGCAGTAAAGAGAATGGATTTCAGCTGGAAATGTAGGTTACTAGAACTTCTAGCACATTTTCGGTGTGCATCGGCTTTGTAGGACATGTCGAACGGATCTGAAGAACTAAGAAAGTATATTTTAAGGAAATTAAGCATGCATAAATGGATGTGTATTTATTACCATTCTGATTACCAGCTAAGGAAAGCTTACGCCCTGTCACATTCAACTCGCTGTTGGAGGGACCGCAGCTGTGACCTATATCACACAGTGTGTATTCTATCGCTAGCCTAACATTGTATCAAAATAGTTACACGGTGAAAACTGAAAAGCAGCTGTTGTGTGACACTCCATTTACCCACCAGAAACAATACGTTTTCGTTGTCTTGGATTATTGGCTCTGTGGCTCTTAGTTTCCTACCAAAACCTGCAGTTGCATTTTTTCTCGATTCTAGTATTTTGACAGACTTGTAAAATGGTATGTCTCTGATAGATATCCGATAGCCCTTGGCCTCAATATGCTTTTACATACTATATTTTTTGGTCTTAAATCTATTTGCCAAAAGATATGAAGATTCTCCTAAATAACTGTTTCAATGATCAGAACGGTATTTTCAATTACTGCGTCTCTTAGGTTTGTGAATATCACGTTCATTGCTTTACTTCTTTGAAACTTTTGTTTCTGACTCAGTGAACTCGTCCACATCGTTAACTTATCACCTATACTTTCAAATGGACGAAATAGCTGCTTAAGTTCATTCGCAAATATACTATTGGATTTGTTTTGAAATACCAAAGTGTGTTCTGAACGATAATCATTAGGATTTGTGCTAAAAATCTATGATTATTTGGGATTTATTTCGCAATACCAGGAGTTCTCTTTATATGTTTCGCTTTGTATTCTAGAGAAATAAATTATTTGTTGAATTTTGCAAAACATGTTGATTCTTGCTCTTTTCTGTTACATATTTTAAGACGTGGTTTTCAATGATCAGAACGGTATTTTCAGTTACTGCGTCTCTTAGGTTTGTGAATATCACGTTCATTCCTTTACTTCTTTGAAACTTTCGTTTCTGACTCAGTGAACTCGTCCACATCGTTAACTTTATCACTTATACTTTCAAATGGACGAAATATCTGCTTCAGTTCATTCGGAAATTTATTATTGGATTTATTTTGAAATATCACTAAAGTTTGTTCTGAACGATAATCATTAGGACTTGTGTTCGAAAATTCTATGATTATTTGAGGTTTATTTCGCAATACCAGGAGTTCTCTTTATATTTTTCGCTTTGTATTCTAGAGAAATAAATTATTTGTTGAATTTTACAAAACATGTTAATTCTTGCTCTTTTCTATTAAATATTTTAAGACCATAGAATCGTAATATAAAGACGTGGTTTCATGATGATATACAGTATACACATTACCATATTGTTGTGGTTTAGTGAGGACTTAGAGTATAAACTGTACCTCAAGATTGTGGTTCCGTGATAATGTACAGTATACACTGAAACTTATGGCTGTGAAATATACATCTGTATATCAAATACCGCTTAATTCTGTCCGACACAATAAGTATCCTCTTCTTGTGGTGTAAACTTGATTCCAGTTTGCTTACTAGAATACAAAGTGAAAAAGTCAAAAAAAGAAATTTACGGTATTGCGAAATAAATCCCAAATAATCCTTGAATTACAGACACAAGTCCTAATAAATAAAGTTCTGAATAAACTTTAGTGGAAATCCAAATTAAATCCAACGCTAGAAGTGTTGATGTATCTGTGGTGGCCCGTGTAGTGGTGATGTTCTAACATTCTTTTTTGAACACGATACTATTATCCAGAAATATATCCTTTCTTGAAATTGTACTAAAAAATCCAACTTTTTATTTCTAAGAATGCTATTTTTGAAGAGCACTTTGTTTTTTCAGAGAAGAATTAGTTGAATTAAATAATCTGAATAAATAAATTCGAGCCAAAATGATTTACTCGATACAACAACAATGCAACTGATTCTGCTAAGATCTTAAAGCACGAATAATTAGTTTCTGGAAAAACAAGGCTATATAGTCCTCTACTTCACTTCAGGTCACAAGTAGCATTTTTTAATTAAAAAACCAAAAAATATTACCTAATGGAAAACAATTCCCCAGAAGGTTTCTGATGTTTACAAAATAAAATCTTAGTTATAATTCGTACATCTGTTACAAAAACTATAATTTAGAATGTTGAATATATCAGGTAGGCCAGTTGTATCTATAGGTGAATTTCAATAACCTAGACCCAGTCCCAAATAAATATGTTTACTTCTATTAATAATGACCCTAATATTAAACAAGCTCTTAACAGAATAAAAATCAATGATTCAGATCAATTAGAACATCAACTTGATTTTGGACAAGGTTAAGTCCAACATAAAATGTTACATTATCAACAGCATATATTGGAATAAAAAAAAAAACTTACTGACAAACAATGCAAATTAAATATACATTACAATATGTGCATAATTAAATCAAGATTTTGTAATGTTTCAATCAAATATTGTATCGATTTTGAAATGAGAGATGTACAGTTACTGTATAATAATAAAAACAACTGCGCAACTTAATTGCAACTTAGCCGATTAGTTTGTCCTTTTGTGGGACAAACGAGGAGAATATTTTTCCCGTGACGTAAACGGGTTGGTGTGATTCAATTTTATCATAGCTTGATCATGTGTTTACTTAATGGACATGTACATTTATCTGCATTGTTTTGCCCCCTGCACCGATATCGACTCAACTATACGTGAATGCATCTGTCACTTTGTTTTAACTGAACTACACATGCACTCGTTATCAAAATGTCAAGTTGCGCCGAATGATAACAAATCCCAGAGACACGTGATATGGCCTTTACCTGTAGCAATTCAAATTTATTCGATTCGCTTTTTCCGTAGAGTATTCAATGTCTTTTAAATGAACAGACATGACGACTTTGGGGCATTGTACTTACATAACTTTGTTCGAATAGTGGGATTGCAGCAATAATTTTGCTGGTAAGCTTATCACGAGAAATCATCTGACTGTAGCTTACACCTCCCATGACTATTAGAAACCACATTGATTTAGGTCAAGGAGATTGGTAACTTCGGAATACCTCCAACCTGAACTTTGATTCATAAAAAGAGTGAAATTTGTTGATTAAGCAGATAAAATTATGCAAAACACAATAATTTATGTGTGATATCTTCGTAACTGACTTTATCTAAAATGGGCTACCACTACGAAAGGAGTTTTAATTAGCCGTAATTTTCAGAGGTGAGATAACAGCTTTCAATAATAATAATAATAATAATAATAATGATAAATATACTATTATTATTGTTATCATTATCATCATCATTATAGCAGTAATAGTTGAAGAAGAAGGAGATGACTGGTAATACTGTTCACCTGTCAAATTAGACAATAGTTAATTAATCTAATTTGAGAATTTAGGCAGTCAGTTTGAAGAAGGGACATCTTCATATAATGGTCAATACTACAGTGATTTCCGTAAGGTTTTGTAATCCATAATGATGTACCTCTTTCCCTTGTTTATGCAATCCATAATGATGTACCACTTGCACTTGGTTATGCAATCTATAATGATGTACCCCTTGCACTTCGTTATGCAATCCATAATGATGTACCCCTTGCACTTGGTTATGCAATCTATAATGATGTACCCCTTGCACTTGGTTATGCAATCCATAATGATGTACCCCTTGCACTTGGTTATGCCATCCATAATTATGTACCCCTTGCACATGGT
>JAECUM010068804.1:0-22927 GCA_016617855.1 Megalonaias nervosa
TTCAAATACATTATATATATATATATATATATATATATATATATATATATATATATATATATATATATATATATATATATAGTTTGATTACTTTTAACGAACAATATAATTTATAGAATATATAACTCGTTGGACATATTTATTTTGGGGCAAGTCCGATTAGAACATTTTAGGGTACACAGAACTCCGAAATTCTAAGGGTTCGAAAATACTGTCCGGGTTTAAAATAAACGTTAGACATTTTCATATATTCTTTTAATGACAGAAGCCTCCGATTGATTATGTTTTCATTTCTTGAGGAAAGTTCCAGTAATAGATCAAAACGGTTAGCTACACTAGACAAAACTCTTTCGTTTTCAACATAGATCTCCTCACATAATAATTTCGTTACATTTAAACAATATGTGCATTTATCATTATTGTGAAATGTGTTGATAAATACACAAATATAATCTCGTTGATTTAAAATATGTTGTTTATTTATTATAATTAACCAATGACAGAAAGTAAACTCTCAAATGATACCTGTTTACATGCATAGACCATTACATTAGACCATTCTTCCACCATGTTTAAAATACGTTGTCCTCCCACGTAAATGTTGATATATCCAAAATAAGTACAGTCCATTACCCTCAGATATAGTGCGTACAATAAGGTGTAAAATATAACAATTTGACGACGATTGATCATCTATGGGATTTTACTTTTAGTTTTCAATTAATATAAATCAAAGTTAGTTTGGTTTCACCCTATTTTGTTAGTTTATGTACAGAAGACTGGGTCAGGTTTCAAGTTGTCACATCTTAATAATCAACCCTTCCATTAATATTCAGAATTAATACATTGGTATCTATTTGTAAATTATATTCATTATAAAGACATTAAACTTAATAAAAACAATAAAGATACTTTTGGTGTAAGCAGAAATATCTGAGAAGTAAAGACTAAGTAGAAATGAGGAATAGAAAGAAATATAACCAAGCCGTCAGGGTTCAAATACATGCTCTGAACTGTAACAAAGGGTCATGCAAACGTAGCAACTAAAATATATATTTTAGAGGCAAGCATTTCCATATTCAAAGTCATGACTGATATATGTTTTAACTATAAGAGTCTTCAATCAATATTTCTGGCATAGTGATAAGGTTTCCATCGTACAGCTGAGGATTCTTTAACATGTGAAAATAATTTAGTTATACCACGTAATATGTTATGTACTTTCTACTTTGCATTCTGCTGGGGTATAGTGACACGGTTATGCAAAATCACGTACAAAGAACTACTGCAGTTTCGAGAAAGGATTTGTTTGGGGTTGGGTTTTATTGTTTCTTTGTTTCTTGTTATTTTTTTTAGGTTTTGTTTTTGAGAGATCTTTGCAAACAGGTCAAAGTATCGGGATATAGACTGGTTTTCGGCACAGCAGATCAGTCTGGGAGCTTGTATCGTGGAGATTTGGATTGTGGAAGTACATCGGATCTCGCGAGACCTTGTGCTATCAAAATGAGACGCGGTATCAGCACCCAGATCAAGCTTTATTATATATCCCAAAATATCTATTTTCATAATAAAAGACAACTTTTTATGTGTTGTTGTATACTTTGATTACATCCATCTTCTCACACTTGTACATGGCATTTAAATATGGGGTAACTATATTAGTCCCTTCTCGCAACCGTTGTTAGGTGATGTCATCCTTGACAGTGAATGAATCAGAAGCATCAGATGTATATCTGATAACAAAGTTTCAGATCAACCTGCGGAAATGAAGCCTTTGTAATGAGCCATATAATGATGGGTATATCATAGAATAAACATCGCTTTCTTGATATCGACACATATAACGTGTAAGTTATTAAGAAAACGAAAACCAATGCTCATGACAACGGTACGTAAACCGATATTCACATATCACTGTAGTTGGTCTTTTCATTGGTTTTCTCTCGCGATTTTTTAAAACTATTAAGGCATTTTCCCTTTTATTGTATACAGCAAAGGCGACAAAAACCGGTGTGGATAAAAATGTTCATATTCGTTTTACAAATGCCCCTCCGAGAAAAATGATTTGCTAAAGCCTTTTAATTTCCCATAAATAAAATCTTGGCGTGTCTCCTTTAAATATTACATCAATTAAATGCCCATTTGACGTTTACGACGTGCGGTAGACAACGTATACCAGAAGCATGACGGACGTTTGTATCACATGACAATTAAAAAAACTATAAAAGCTATTCACAGATATAAGCTCTTGTTAAGAACCGGGCGAGCTATTAACTTTTATGACCCTATTTTTCATCGCTCTTTAATTGAATTTCGTATTTTATATATTAATGCTCTAGTTTTCGCAGGTAATATTTCACGGTTTATATTTCCTTATACGCCTTTCCCTTGAGTACCTTTGTTTTCCATTCCTTATCCCCACACATATCGAAGCGATGGTGGTTATTATGTTTTCTAGCGTACCAATGTGTGTATTATATAGTATTTTCCAGTGCAAGTCTCGTGGTCATGTGGGAATACCTATATCTTTTATTATCTGACTGGCGTCTGTCGTCACATTACCTTTTACTGGGATTACAGTGCACACAATCTAGCAAATAACTCACACTTACGGCCACTTGATCATTCTTTAAAATTTCAAAATAATGAAGATAACAAAAATTAATCGAAACACATTTACATCATCACATTCTGAGCCGGATTATCCATAGGGCAAAGTGGGCAACGTGCCAGGGCCCCCGAGGCTCAAGGGGCAACGTATATTATCGTCTGATTTCATAGGCAGGGCCTTCGAGGCTCAAGGGGTTCCGTATATTATCATCTGATTTTACAGGCAGGGCCCCCGAGGCTCAAAGGGCCCTGTATATTATCGTCTGATTTTACAGGCAGTGTTGTTAATAGTACTGTAACCATATCTATGGACAAGGCAGGATAGCTATGGGCCCTTATGTTGGTTGTGCCCAGCAAAGGCCTTAATCCAGCCCTGCTCACATGTGCAGCGGTTGAAGTTAACGTCCCACAAACGTGACATCATTTGCACCGATCGCCTTAGCTATATGTACAGGTTCTGTAGTTCGCATTCGAGTACACAAAAACGTTGCTGTAATTATCACTTGTTTAAAATTCATTTTCACATATATTATGAAAAGGGAAACGACTCTTGATCAAAGATGGATTTGTCTCGTTCAATCTTTAGGGTGAAAGTGAACTGTATTTGTTTAACCTGTTAACATTTCTTTCGTTGAACAAGCGATCTGAAATAAAAAGAAAAAATAAAAAAATTTAAAAAATTGGACGATGTGTATAGCCATTAGATCAACTGTGCTGAGATTTCCTCGTTTCACATGAAAATGTATATGCTTGCATAATAAACCAGTACAAGTGTGAGAAAGATTTTCTCGCCATTGTGGCCCAACATGACCTGTGACGCTGTCAAGATGAGCCAATCGAAGTGACTTTTCAAGCACAGACACTAATCGATCGATACAACTGCAACTTCCCTGGACGTGTGGGAGTCTGGAAGATTGTTTAATTAGGTTATTGCGTTGTTTTGGACTTATTTTGTTTTTCGCGTCCTGAAGGAAAACGAGGGATGTCAACATAAGCAGCCACGGATGATAAAGGAGCATAGCAAATTGACGAACGTGGTTTGAGACGAAGATATCCGTTTAAACGTAATTTAAACTTTTGACTGAATTGTTAAGTGTAAACCAATTTTTTTTTTTTTTACCATCTATCACAGGCTAAGGACATTTTTACTTGGGATTTTGCTGTTTTAAAGTTCCTTCGGTACTCAAAATACGTCACTTTGATCTCGGCCTTCATTTCTAAGTTCAGAATATGAAAAATGTAATCCGTCATTATTCATCGTTGTTGCACTGGAAAAGTCTACTCTGCGCAAAAAAAATTAGTTACAGATATAGAATAACTACAAATCACTAAAACAATTTCCACATACTTTTGTAAATACATCATATTCCTATGCGTTATACAGCAGAAATACATTAAAGAATAACTTTATGTTTAAACATGCAATATTTAATTGCAGTTATTGTTTCTTCTTTGTGAAAAATAAACACAAGACAATTTATGTCTTTTTAATGCATACACGCTGAAAAAGAAAGATAATCATGTTCTACGTATTTGCAGTTAAATTAAAGACCGTGGTTGTAAACAATAAACTAAGGCACACAAACAGTACCGGCCTTAGCAAACGCGTGGCCCGATTTGGATGATTTTGGCGGGGCCACCCTGGATTTACGCGCGGGACCCCCTGTGAGCACGGCATTTGGAAACAAACTTATAAATAAGTTTTATATGATATTAACTTCAAATTTTCTTCCATCGCGTTAAAATTATTTTCTTTCTATAGGCCGGCGCTGCACACAAACACGCCTTGTTTCATATTTTTGAAGTTATTCTAAGACGAAAGTTTTCGTCTCGTAATATTTGTTCAATTTTTTGACACAAAAGAATTATTTACTGACCTTTCGAAAAATAATTTTTCTAGGTGTCGGTTTGTTTTGGTTTGAAACAGATTTTACTTTTATGTTAGAAATGTTAAAGTGTAAACCATAAATTCTTCCAAAATTAGCCTTTCTCACAACAAGTGCAAAACACAATAGTTCGTGCATCACATGAAACTTCATGTAGAGCAAATAAAAGGATACTTCAAAGAATGTAAGTACTATAATGATCTAAAGTAATCACTGTTTGAGGTGTTACATCCTAATTGAGTAAAGGAAGGTGGGGCTGTATGGGCGAATGAGACACATTCATGTATATAGACTAGATATGGGTAATAAATACTATCGGTAACGTAATCATTATAAAATCGTTGTAAAACAAGCATGGGATTTGTTTTCCTGAACATTTAAGTCAGTCTAAGCAGAATAACGTAAATCATGAACACTGAGAAATTATTCTCAACCCTTTTAAAGAGAATCAATAAGGAAATTGTTTTCAAATTATGTATGTATCTATGTATGTATGTATGTATCTCTCTCTCTCTCTCTCTCTCTCTCTCTCTCTCTCTCTCTCTCTCTCTCTCTCTCTGACATAGGAAAGAGCCGCCCACCGCAAATACATTTTTTAAACTAAGCACAAATATAGGATAGCGTAAACTCTGAACACTTTAACTGGTGTTGAGAAAGACTGACCATACTGGGAAATTTAACGGCTAATGTCAAAGTTAGTATTCCACCGGAGTTAATATTGGCTTAAAATTGTATATATGTGTAATTTTGTTTGTCTACTCCTCTAACAGACATAGCTATCTGCCATCTATATGCCCACCCTTTTCACAAAATATTTACCTATATCAATTACAATGAATGTCAGTCTATAAATACATTCAGTTACTAGCAAATACAATCATGACGAGAGAAATGTTAGATTGATTTGTACAAAGAATTTGTTTAACAAAATTAATTTACTGCTGTGCAATGAGTCACAATCAAGACCAAAACTTATTTGGCTTCACTATATCAGCCAAGATTAAAGCGCACTTTGTTTACTTCTAAAATAAATCAAGTTAAATGATGTTGATTGATACGCGTCTTACGAGTACATTTAAACAAGTTTACCTAGCAAAGACAATCTCGTGACGTGTCGTCCATTATGTTTATATACTGCGCAAAACTCAAGGTCTATCTCATTAATAAATCAATACTATGTACAACACCTACAATAGCACTTTGTGTGTGTGTGTGTGTGTGTGTGTGTGTGTGTGTGTGTGTGTGTGTGTGTGTGTGCACTTCAATTGTCAATAAATACAAAAATAAATAAATAAAAATTCCCCCACCGTCGCTGTCTCACTTTTCTGTTGGCAATTGTTATTTGCCTATCGTTTATAGCGGATACTTTGCGCCATGGCATGCGACGATGATCAAATAAAGCAGCTCTGAAACTTAGTCACTCTTAAGATCATTCTAATTTCTTGAACTCCTCGAAAATTATTCTGAAATATTATAGGTACAACAACAACAAAAAACCTGTCATGTAAATCGTTTTCAGTTAACGTTTAATTCACTTTCATATTATTGGCTTCCGCCCAGTGAAGTAGGCCATATCAGACTTCTCCTTTAGAGGGACCCGAGTGGCCTAATAGTCTAAAGTGCTTACCGTTACGGCTCACTGCTATCTCATTTCTGTCTGCGTGGGTTCGAGTCTAGGGCTCGGCCAATGTGGGTAAGTGAGAAAGCTTGCCAGTAGCTTCTAGTGGGTCGGTGGTTCTTTCCGGGTTTTCCCGGGTTCTTCCTCCACCATTTATACTGGCCGCCATGTACAACCTATGCAGAAAAATGGCGTTAAACCCTACAACAACAACTTCCCCTTTAGAATGTCTGCATACCTTGAGCACTATAAAACATCCAACCATCATAACTGGGGTAAAGTAAATAACAAGCTAACGTTAAACCGAATATATCTGTGATCTTGTGCGTAAAAAAATTATTATCATTTGTATATTGTTTAATAAAAGTAAGTTGCACGGTTTCTCTGCCTTTTGTTGTGACAGTATGAAGTATGTATTAGGGGTTAACACCAGCTCAACACATTATTGGCTATACAGTGCTCATTAACATTAAGGTTCTAAAATTGTCAGTATAAAGACTCGGAAAGTTGAGCTTAAGGCAGATACGCCCTTCTAAATAAAAGTAAACATGAAGTATTACAATATAAAAGTTTAAAGGTAATGACGTTAGTATTCTGTACCAGGTAAATAAAATAAAACATATAAGCAAAGATAAAACATTTGACACATGACATCTGTAAAGAGTACTGAGAAAGATGCATTTCTTTCGTTAGCTCCTAAAGAGCTGTATTCAAGTGCTGTTGAATGAAGATGTCGATTATAAAGTTAGCATAAAATTTATATGGCGAGTCGTGCACTTATTATTGTGCCAGTGCTACAGCATCTTCGCTTGCGAAGGATCATCAATCGACGAATCATAGCTGGCGAAAATGGTGCTGAATTAATTTTGCTTTCAACAAATGAAGATAGTTATAGGAAGTAACAAGAGGCTGAGGAAGGCATGTGATCTCTCACCAGACACACATCTGCATGACAGTCGAATGCATGAGTAGTTGGCTAAGAAATCTAGATCAATACCATGCTTTCTGTCGAAATTTTCTTTAAAATTTGTTATTGCAAATGTTATGAAAACAGTTGTTTCAAGGTAGGTTTATATGTTGTAGTTGTTGTTGTTTGCTTTGGTTTGTTTTTTTCTTCTAAATTTTAATAAATATTCGTTCATATTTCATAGCACATCAACATCATTAATCCTAAATTAAAGGTTTTAGCAAGGATGATTTC
Organism: Megalonaias nervosa; assembly: GCA_016617855.1. Classification (NCBI taxonomy): domain Eukaryota; kingdom Metazoa; phylum Mollusca; class Bivalvia; order Unionida; family Unionidae; genus Megalonaias; species Megalonaias nervosa. The sequence continues at coordinate 7,316 of JAECUM010068804.1, forward strand.
CGTTTGAGTTGGTTGAATTCTACTGAGTGTTTATTTTCAGATAAGGTTGTTTGAACATTTTATCTATTTAGTGACGGAGAAGATATCATGGAATATATTTGGTGTTACTATCCCGTACACCCTAACAATTGACAATGTAACGAATGTATTACTACTCAACGCTATTTCTATAAACATTTTACCAGCCATTCACGCCACATTCACAGTTTTCGGGAAAGTAGATACCGCTTGCATGCGATAAAGAAGAATGGTCCCGATACATAGTGCCATTCACGTAGGTCCAAGCCAAGGCATTTCCGATAGATTACATGACGTGATCATTCAGATATTTGTAATAGTATTTGCATTTTCGTGTTCTCTTACATTTGTGTGTGTGAGTGCGTGTGTGTGTGTGTGTGTGTGTGTGTGTGTGTGTGTGTGTGTGTGTGAGAGAGAGAGAGAGAGAGAGAGAGAATTAAACACCATTGGACTTACCGATAGACATAACAGATCAACAGATTGATCCAGGCTTTCCAAGTCCAATATATCCAGTCTAATTAATAATTCCTCAAGTAAGTGACAATCAGAAACGTTCAATATTTTATTTTTTAAACACACACACACACACACACACACACACACACACACACACACACACACACACACACACACACACACACACACACACACACACACACACACAATGCATCCATAAGAATCTAGTATTTCCACAACAATTGACCACTGATGTACGGAGTTGCACTACAAGACAAGATTTTATTAGATTCAGCTTGTAAAAGTTACACCATATGAGGTATATAAGAAAAGAACATATATATAAAGCGTGTGATGAAATTACATGATGCTTAACAGGGTTTACAATATTTGGAAAACACAATCTAAAACCCTGCAAATATTTTTTAAGAGTCGTAAGGAACCTGTTGATCAATTGATCACGTTTCTAAACTACAACAGCCTCAGTTAACCAGATTAGTGCGTTATTCATCAACTGATTACATTTATAAACTACAACAGTTTTTGTCAACCAGATTCGTGCGTTATTCATCAACTGATTACATTTATAAATTACAACAGTCTTAGTCAACCAGATTCCTGCGTGGCTCTTTTAGAGCTTCCCCATATGAGTGACCGAGTAAATTCTTCATTGATCTGTATTACCAAAACAAGGCGTTTATGGCAAAATGTTGTAGAAGTGAAAACTACAAAGTCGTCTCTCCCCATCTCCCTTTTCTCTATGCATATCGTACAGAATCATTCAAGCTAAAATAATATTGAAACCATACAAGGATATATTCTAACGCCACTACCGATGCGTGGCTCTATCTGTCAACCAAAAATATGCATCGTAGATGTAAGTAAGTGGCATGAACGTTTGCCTTCTGTTTGCTTGTTTGTTTGTTTTTGTATTTTGTTGCTGTTTTGCATGTTTGCTTTTTTGTGGGGACGTATCCATGATATTTATTTTTTGATTTTCTTTCAAAGTCCATTAACAATTTCTACACAACATTCTTTCAATTTTACCAGTATAAAATGAAAGTATAAATTGCAAAAGTCTCAGGTCGTCATTAATGCAAAGCGGCTGACAATCGCCGTCGCAAAATTATGCTTCTATCTTGTTCGTAAATTGTAAAGCCCTAACAGATGTCACGAGGTCTTCCGTACGACCTGGAAAATGCAAATAACATATATTATGCAGCAACTATTTACCAATCAGAGACCCAGAAATTTCTTTAAGAGGTAATAAGAATAGTTATCGAAATTCACATGCAAATAAAGCTTTTGAAATAACTCCGTTATTTTTATTTGTGTACAGCAGTAGTGTAGTGGGGTACCTTAGCCTCATGTAGACCGTAATGTTAAAAACAGGTCCCGGCACTATAGCCTCAAGATTTATAGGCCCAAAACCACAGCCTGGTGCACTATAGCCTCAATGGGAATTTTGTATTAGCACACGTTGGGCCTGTATAGCGTCAAGGGGAATGGAACAGGTAGGGTGACGTCATTTTACCGGAGATTGGTAACAATGTAGCAAGTGGCTGACCTGAGTACGCGTGGCTACCACTCTAGGTAGAGACAAACACAATAGAGACTGAGACAAACATATACTAATACAAACCCGAGATTTATGTATAAAGCATTACCTAGACCTGAAATTATGTTGGCGGTGTTCATAAATTTGCATAATTATAATGATGCTATAAATAGTTATAATCAAGGAAAAGACTAACGCCAAAATAGATGTGACTAAAAGTAACGCTAAAATTACGAAATTGTCCCAGAATTTAACGGAGACTGAACATGTCCCTGAACATTAGGTTACATTGGTTTAGACTAAAAGTAGTGCCAAAATTACGACATTGTCCCGGACTACAGTGGAGACTGAGAAAATCTGGAACATTAATATTCAAATGACTGTGACTAAAAGTAACGCTAAAATTACGAAATTGTCCCAGAATTTAACGGAGACTGAACATGTCCCTGAACATTAGGTTACGTTGGTTTAGACTAAAAGTAGTACTAAAATTACGACATTGTCCCGGACTACAGTGGAGACTGAGAAAATCTGGAACATTAATATTCAAATGACTGTGACTAAAAGTAACGCTAAAATTACGGAATTGTCCCAGAATTTAACGGAGATTGAACATATCCCAGAAGATTAAATTATATTTGTTTAGTCTAAAAGTAGTACTAAGATTACCAAAATGTCCCAAACTCTAGTGGAGACTGAGGAAAACTCTGGAAGATTGTATTCAGATTGCCGTGACTTAAAATATTGCACTAAATTTCCGAAAAATTTAGCGGACTTGAATGGAAACTGATAACTAGCCAGATGTTTTGGTTGTCAAAAATGGCAAAGACAAAGAGTAGCACTAAATTCTGAAATTGCACCGGACTTTAGCGGAGACTGAAAATAATCCATAGATAAATTTTAAAAATGTTACCAAAACTTAAAGTAGTACTGAAATTATTTAAACTCATACCGACTTTCGCGGAAACGGAAAAATTGTAAAAAAAAAAAAATTAAAATAAGCGATACTATAGCCACAATGGGAATTAGCATTACGGGACCCTACCTTTTCTACTATAGAGTCAAGATTTATAGCGTCAATGGGAATTAGCATTACGGGACCCTACTTTGTACTATTGCGTCAAGATTTATAGCGTCAAATGGCACACCCTGGGACACTATAGCGTCAATGGGAATTTTGTATGGGAACAATAGGAATGGAACAGGTAGGGTGACGTCACGGTACTGGACACTTGCAACAGAGAATAATGTTTTTGTGAGTTAAACATAAATTATACAACAACTAAAACTTTTTTTAGGCAAGAAAAAATTAATATCTTTTCGAGGCAATGGAGTGGCCCTGAAAAGAGCCTTTTGGGTTTATCTTCTATTGTCTCCATTTTTTTCCACCAGCTCTTCACTTTTCCAATAATTCCCTTCTTCTTTTTCTTTTCTTCTTCTGAAATCCAGTCAGGATGTCCCATCTCTCTAAACTTTTCCTGTACCTTTATCCAGTTTTGATTTAGTCTATCAAACTTCTCTTTCTTTTTTTGGTTTTCCTTCTCCTTTCTCTCTTTTGTCCAGATGTCTTTTATTTTCTTTACCTCTTCTTACATTACGTTTTTCATCTTCTCTTCTGCTTTTTTTAATTGTTTTAAATCCCACTGGACAAAGGACCACTCGATAAAATTGACTGTGTCTTGCAATGAGCATCTTTTCTTCTTCTTCTTTGTAACATCTTTCCATCTATTTTTAGCTACAACTTATGGTAAATTTCTCAGGAAAAGCCCACTATCTATTTATAATCTCATCTTGTAGGAGAGTCCTATGAACTAACTTAGTATTTATTTTTAGGTACAACTTATGGTAAATTTCTCAGGAAAAACCCACTATCTATTTATAATCTCATCTTGTAGGAAAGTCCTATGAACTAACTTAGTATTTATTTTTAGCTACAACTTATGGTAAATTTCTCAGGAAAAACCCACTATCTATTTATAATCTCATCTTGTAGGAAAGTCCTATGAACTAACTTAGTATTTATTTTTAGCTACAACTTATGGTAAATTTCTCAGGAAAAACCACTATCTATTTATAATCTCATCTTGTAGGAAAGTCCTATGAACTAACTTAGTATTCATTTTTAGCTACAACTTATGGGGCATTCCTAGGAAAAACACATATTCATTTATAGCATCAACTTGTGTGACGTTCCTGTTTAAAAACCCTAGTATCTATTTATATCTACAACCTGTGGAAAAACCCAAGTCTATATTTATTGCCTCACAATTTCTAGCTTGACTTGAATACGCGATACTGTAGGTAGGTAGGTGAAATAAATGGGATAGGGATAAAGGGAGTTTTATAGGGACAAAGACCAATACACACACAAAAGAAAGGGAGAAAGAAAAAACCCAATATCTACCATCCACACAAACGAATGAGAATGCATAAAACAGACACATATATACTATCTACACCAATGAAGGAGAATGCGTAAATCACACCCATATATACTATCCACACCAACGAATGAGAACGCATAAAACACCCACATATACTATCCACACCAACGACCGAGAATGCATAAAACACACACCTATATACTATCCTCACCAACGAACGAGAATGCATAAAACACACACCTATATACTATCCACACCAACGAATGAGAATGCATAAAACACACACCCATATACTATCCACACCAACGAAGGAGAATGCATAAAACACACAAATTTACTATCCTCACCAACGGACGAGAAAGCATAAAACACACCTATCTACTATCCACACCAACGAATGAGAATGCATAAAACACACACCTAATACTATCCACACCAACGAACGAGCAAGCATAAAACACACACCTATATACTATCCACACCAACGAACGAGCAAGCATAAAACACACACCTATTTACTATCCTCACCAACGAACGAGCAAGCATAAAACACACACCTATATACTATCCTCACCAACGAAGGAGAACGCATAAAACTGCCACATATACTATCCACACCAACGAACGCGAATGCATAAAACACACACCTATTTACTATCCTCACCAACGAAGGAGAATGCATAAAACACACACCTATATACTCTCCACACCAACGAAGGAGAATGCGTAAATCACACACCTATATACTATCCACACCAACGAACGAGCAAGCATAAATCATACACCGATTTACCATCCTTACCAACGAACGAGAACGCATAAAACATACACCTATTTACTATCCTCATCAACGAACGATAACGCATAAAACATACACCTATTTACTATCCTCACCAACGAACGATAACGCATAAAACATACACCTATTTACTATCCACACCAACGGACGAGAAAGCATAAAACACACACCTATTTACTATCCTCACCAACGAACGCGATAGCACAAACATACACCTATTTACTATGCACACCAACGAACGAGAATGCATAAAACACACACCTATATACTATCCACACCAACGAACGAGAATGCATAAAACACACCTATATACTATCCACATCAACGAACGCGAGCGCATACAGCATACACCTATTTACTCTCCACACCAATGAATGAGAAGAAGAGTTAGAGGATTACCAAAATCTTTTATACACAACGTAAACTTAGTTCAAGAGGACACTTCTGAACGGTGTGTGATGTGCAAGTTAGTGACTAAACAATTTAGATTTGCCACTGGAGTACGACCATCTCCTTGCAGAAAGTACATTTATTGCCTCCGACAAAAAGAGGTATAAAAACGGACTACCACTCCCAGAAGAACCACTCCCTTCAGGACAGGACAGGACAGTTATAGACATCCCCGAAAGACCATTCCGGGAAGACACTTGTGTGACTGTGCCAAGGAGTGTAGGGACTCTCAGAACATTACACTGTCCCTACAATTCCACCTCTTGATCACCACAAATGTTGTACAGAGACTTGTTTATATTCCACTATGATCGTTTTGATGTCTTATATTCATGTACTTAACCATTTGGCTTTTCTGTATTTTTGTCTTTCGTGTTGTTCACCATTAAAGATGACAATAAACGTGTCCTGAAAAAAAGTATAAAAACTCTTGTCTTGTCTGTCCTCGTGTCAAAAGTGACATTTCTTACACTACTATGGCTACCTCTACTATCTCTGCTCACTCTTCCTCCACTATCAAAGTCATTGACGAACACGAAGATCGGACTAGTTGGGATGCCTTGTATCTTCGCCATCCCTTTAACATGCTCATTGCTGGACCTAGCGGTTCAGGCATAGCAGAATTTGTCAAACGTTTGATCGAACATAAACATCATTTGATCGATCGTCCCCCTCAATGCATCGTGTGGTGTTACAAAGTGTGGCAATCGGCGTACAGCCTTCTGCGAGAAAGTCAAGGCGATTCCATCGTCTTTGTGGAAGGCATTCCTGGCGAAGACGACTGGATCGTGTCTGACCCTAGTCAAACCCATTTGGTTATCTTTGACGACATCTAAGGAGAAGACGAAGAAGAAATTAAACTCTGGTTTACGCGCAAAGGGCATCATCGTAATGCCAGTGTCATTTACATCACCCAAAATTTGTTTCAACAAAGTAAAGCCCATCGTACCATCAGTCTCAATGCTCATTACGTGATGTTGTTTAAAAGCCCGAGAGATAAATCGCAAGTACAAGTCTTAGCCAAACAGTTAGGGACGCCTTGGCTGACAAATGCGTACGACGATGCCACTCAAACCCCACACGCTTATTTACTCGTGGATTTGAAACCCACCACTCCCGATTATTTGCGATTTCGTACCCATCTGTTTCACCACTGGTGCCAAGACGGAGGGCCTGTCGTGTACACGTCCCCGTCGTCGACTTAATCACAATCACCAAAAAAAAAAAAACAATCTATAAAAACCTCGGTCACTTTGACTCTGTCTCACACATCGTCAACATGACGTCCCTTCAGTCTCATCTTCCCATTAAATTGATTCGTGCCTTGTACGGTATCAGTCGCGAAAAAAATCCACAAATACGTGCTCGTGTCTTACAAGCTAGTCTCAAAGAAGTCTTAAGATGGTTTACGGTGACAGCACGTCAATTACTGCAAGGCATCATTCAGATTCCACATCAAACCAAACGTTTTTTTGAGAGAAACAAAGTGGCCTTGACGCAACTAGCCGATCCTCGCATCGACACTCAAACCAAAAAGCAAATCATTTTGAAACCTGGAGGTAGCGGATCTCTAGGAGGTGTCATCATTCGTTCCCTCTTAAAATGGGATCTTAATGCTCCCAAAGTCGTCCCCAAGAAAAAAACCACGCCCAAATGTGCCCAGAAGAAAAAGAAAAAGAGCAACGGTGTCAAGACCAGGTCACAGCCTTAGAAAAAGAAAAAGAAAAGTCCACAGAAAACAGCTTCTACTCGCAAGAGAGTGTCTCCAAAAACTTCTCCTTCAGCGGTGACACCCTCTTCCTCTTTAGCGGCATTGGCCGCTGCTCACATAGTACCTGCCCCCCAAAATCAAAGCCCAAGAGAGAACGGGTGTGTTACAGAGTTTACTGGATTTGTCCAAGCAAGAACTGTTCCGATTTAGTCCGTTGCGAACTCCTCCACGACGTGTGTTGCTTGTCATCAAGTTGATACGACGTAAAGACAATCAGTGGCGACGCATTCCAGTATAAAAAAAGACCCGAGGCAAACAATACGATCAGTGTCTTATGTGCTGCTGCACTCCCAAAGATGTCCCCTCCAAGACGTGCACACCGTTACCATCGTGTTCCTTCTTTGGACGAAAAAGGAAAATGAAAACGAAAAAGACAGTCACGTCATCCTAAAAAGCGCTTAGCCAAACATCGACGACACCCTCTGAAAAGACACACTCGTCCAAAGAATGAAAGGAGAAGCCACCAAAGGGGAGGATTTTACATTAATATGGATAAGTTAGTAGATAATCATGCCGCAAAGTTAGAGAACGCGTTCTCTAACTTCCTAAAGAAACCAAAAAGATAAAAGGACGCATGTGAAACCATGGACTTTAGTGTATGTTGTGCACCAAAAGATGTCACCTCATCGTCGTTTTCCTGTCCAGAAAGGAAAAAGAAAAAGACAGTCTCGTCATGCGACAAAACGCTTAGCCAAACATCGACGTCACCCCCAGAAAAGACACACTCGTCCAAAGAAAAAGAGGAGCCGCCAAAGAGGAGGATTCTTTGGCGATTTTGGAAAACACATCGTCACCTTTATGACGAAGCGATAGTCCCCCAAAAAAGGATAAAAGACCGTGTGACAAGTCATCGACGTTAATGTATTTTTGGTGTGTGTCCCGGAATCAACAAACAAAGATGTCACCCAAAAAAAGACATCCTTCTTCTATTCCCAAAAGAAAGAAAAGGAAAGGACTGCCTCCTCGTTTAGTCAAACATTGGGACATGTTGTCTGTCCTGTCCAAAGCTCCTCCACCCATGCGAAAACAACTCATTCAATTTGCCTCCAAAGATGTCATCGATACGGTGAGCGAATGTTGTCTGAACGTCTTGAAAGGCGCAATGCCTTTGACTAAACATCAGACAAATTGCTTAGCCAAACATCGACACGTTCTTTGCCAAATGGTCCAAAAGAAAATACCTATTCGTCAAAAGAAAAAGATGTTGGTGCAACGCGGAGGATTTTTACCCCTGTTAGGACTTATTACCAATGTAGCGAAACCTATACTCAGTGACATGGGACATATTATACCCGCCCTAATTCCAAGATAAAAGACCAAGAAGATAAAAGGGACCTCTGAAATCAAAAGATCTCAGACGTGATCCTTGAAATCTGATGGAACGACGAAAACTAGCTTCAGTCCCTTACAAACGATGGATGGAATACCATCGTTGGCAAGAATAACGAACCTCACATTTACCTCCCAATCCTCATTTGCAATCGTTGATGGATCGCAGCAATTTGTCAGAAACGGAGAAATCGCAACGGTAAGGTCACTTGTTGCAACTACTGAAACTCCTTCACCAAAAAGCTTTAGACGAAACAGCTCAACCCACTCTGAAAGACTTTAAGGCCTTGATGAAAAGGTCACCACCACTACTACCACCACTACCACTCTTAGTGGTCAAGACAGATGCAGCCCCACGGTTGCCTGAGGAAGAAGACGCAAGAGAAGTCTTTCAAACACCGTCAGCAGCTTCCATCCCTAGTAAGATTGCAGCGTCCTTGTTGACCCCTTCCCCTACACCGCAACGAGAAGAACTTAAAGCTTGGGTTAAAAAGATGATGTCCACTCCACCTTCGACAGAAGTGAAAATGAAAGTAGGGAAAGCAGAAGTGAAAAAAGAAAAGAAGAACAAAGCCATTCCATTACCACCACCACCACCACCACTACCTTCCACTTCTACACCCGTGGCACATCGGACACGTAAAACCGTTTCTAAACCACCCCCTCGTCCCATTCAGAGTAGCATCAGTGAAGATTGGATCACTTATTAAAACATGGAGAAGGTGTTAGCCAACATTTACTACGATCCATCCGATCCCTCAGATTACGGAGGAGTTCAGAAATTGTATCGTGCTGCCAAAACTCGACTGAAAAGTATCCGTTTACCTCATGTGCAACGCTGGTTACAAGAACAAGCCACGTACACCTTACACAAACCCATTCGACGAACATTTTCCAGAATTGTTTCGTGTCACCGAACATGTGCGTGGCCGTCATCCTTCCGTCTATAAATTAGAAGACATGAACGGAGAAGTGTTAAAAGGAACGTTTTATTTGCCCGAGTTAGAACGTGTGACCAAAAACGAAGACGACGTGTACGAGATCGAAAGCATACTCGATCGAAGAACCCGAAAAGTAGGAAAGAAACGTGTCAAAGAAGTCAAATTACGTTGGAAAGGATATCCTCACAGTTTTAATTCTTGGATCGGCGCTTCGCAACTCATTGACTACTGCAGTAACCACTCCTTCCCCCAGTTCTTCTCTGCAAGATCTACAAAAGCAACCCTTGTGGGTGTGGTGTGGAGAACGTGTGCCTAAAACGAAAATCGTCTTTTTCTGCCAAATCTTTGTGGTGTATTGTGTCATCGGTGCTGCCATTTGCCAATTTGAGTTTGCAACAAGGAGACAAACAATTGTGGATCATTTTACTCTGCAGTTGCATTGGTTACGTTCTTCCCAATCCGCCTTTGAAATATTCCTCCACCGGAAACAACAACGGCAGTCTTGTGTCCAACGTTAGTCCCCCTCCCAACAGTCACCCTAACCATCCTCTTTTAGACACTCCTCTGACTTCCAGTGACTCCTCGGACACTAGAACTGTGGAATTATGAACAACCAATTTTACTTAACGTTACCCAGTGATAGTTCCATAGAGGCGTTACACGGCCAGATTACCTCAGGTCATCCAATTGGATCACGAAGCCCGTTGGGAAGTGGCTTTCGTGGAAATAATTCACCCTACACAAATCAAAAACATCATTGAAAATCAAAACACTTTGACGGTTGAAGTTTATGACGAACAAGTGCAACAAGCCTTGGATGAACGTAGCAGTGTAGCTGACTCTATGAAATCACAAGACCCCAAAACTAAACGATTCACCTATCTGTTGACCATTCCTGCAGGTTATTATTTTAGTGGTCAACATTTGGTGAACACGATTTCTACCAAATTCAATGTCGTGTTTGCCAAAACCTTGGAGAGAACCAGAAAAAGTATCACCATCGAGTACCACAAAATAGCTCGTCGTCTAATGATGAAATTTTCAGAGGACAAAGTATTGTCCATTACATTTTGTCCTGAATTGTATGATATTTTAGGTGGAGACCCCAAGCTGATCAAGATGAAAAACGAAATACCAGCCATGACCGATAACTTGGATTTTGCGAAACATTTTCGATTCCCCGTAGAAATGAACCAAGGACTGAATTTGATGTTTGTGTACTCAGATGTGGTGGAGTACAATGTAGTGGGACACACCTCCGTACCGTTACTGCGTGTCATTCCTTTCAAAGTGGATTCTGCCACGGCTGCTGACGAGGAAGGTGGAAATACCTATCACGTTCACCGCGAATTTGTACATCCTCACTATTTGCCCGTCAGTAAGTCGTATTTCGACACTGTCAACATTACTATAAAAGGAGATCTGGGACAAAATATTCCATTCACCAAAAGGAAAGTCACAGTGAAGCTTCATTTTCGAAAACTATTACTCTAACTTTTTGTCAGTCATGTATCCTGTGTACCAAGGAGTCGCTCGACAGCGAGGACATGGTTTAGGTGATATGCTCAAATCGGCCTTTCGTACAGTGGTTCCCGTTTTGAAACCGATGGTGACACGGGGATTGCACGTCTTCAAAGATGCCGCGTTGACGCAAGGTAAAGAATTTCTCCAAAATGTCATCATTGACAAGCAAAACCCCAAAGAAGCTTTCTTGAGAGCAGGCAAAAATGTCTTGCTTCAAACGGGCAACGACCTTTTGGGTCGGCGAGAAACTCCTATAAATGCCCTAGGCGATGCCGAGTCAGACATTCCTGCTTCCCTGACGCTACAGCAAGGACAAGGCAGAAAAAGACGACGAAAACACCCCTTCAGAGGAATTCACACCCCTAGAGCTAGAAAGTCTAAGAAAAGAAAAACCGTCCGAGAGTTAGACGTGTTTGATTATTAAATCAGAGAAAATGATGCACCGAGAGTCTTGCGCTTGTTCCAAGTCGGAACTGGATCTGTTTGCCATGCTACCCACCATGATGATGATGCAAGAATCCCAATGGGTCGAATTTCATCCCGTCTCCTCTTTGACGGATTCAGCTCCCATCGAGTTTGAAATCAAAGGACAACCCGAAGATTATCTCGATCTGAATAGCAGTTACTTGTATCAGAAACTGAAAGTGATCAAAACCGACAACACCAATCCGGGAGCCGATGCCAGAGTAGCTCCCGTCAACAATTTCATGCATTCCTTGTTCAGCGAAGTGGATTTGTACTTGAATAACAAACTGGTCAGCAGCAGTATGGATACTTACCCTTACCGAGCGTACCTAGAAAATCTCTTGACGTACGGAAAAGAAGCAAGAACACTCATCTGGATGCTTGCGTGGTATGGAAACCTGACACTGCAGGTGAAGACACGTTTAACGACACAGCCCTGACAGCCGATGACAATCCTCACAATGTGGGTTTTAAGAACCCTCGAAGGAAAATCCTGCAAGGTCGTAATTTAGAACTGATGGACCGTTTGCATTTGGACATGTGGTTGCAAGAGAAGTATTTGCTGAACGAAGTGGATATTCGCCTGAGACTCAATCGCAGCAGTGTCGCTTTCCATTTGATGGCTCATGCCAACGAGTACTAAACCATCATCCAAGAAGCCAGACTTTACCTCCGCCGAGTAGAAGTGTTACCTAAAGCAGGAAACGACATCAGTCACACTTTGAGCAGATAGACCGCCAAGTATCCGATAAGACGTGTAGAAGTGAAAACATTCACCATTGCTGCTGGACTCCGATCCAAGATCGAAGATCATCTGTTCCAAGGACAGTTACCCAAACGTTTACTCGTTGGCATCGTCAGTAATGCAGCCCTCAACAGAGCCCACGATCAAAATCCTTTCCACTTTAAGCACTACAGAGTGTCCAAGATCGAAGTCAGTCGCGATGGCAAGACTTTGTGTACCAGACCCATCGAACCTAACTTTGCCCAGAAGAATTACTTGAGATCGTACTTGTCCATGTACGAAGCTACCGGACAGCTAGGAACCAACACCAGTCACGGTATTTCGTACGAAGATTATGTCGGAGTTTACACTTTGTGGGCCTTTGATTTCACTCCAGACCAAGGCAGCGACGAGGGACATTTCCATCCTATAAAATCCGGTCAACTGCGTGTGGAACTTCAGTTTGCAGAAGCTCTCACCGAGACGGTCAACGTCATCCTGTATGCCGAATTCGATAATACCATAGAAATCAACAGTTTGAGAGAAGTCATTCTAGACTATTAGACACAATGGAAGACTCCTATCCCTCTTTAAACAGTGGAGAATCTTTGGACATGGAATGGGAGGATAGCGTAAAAGCAGAACCCCAAGACCAAGACAAAGAGGACGAGGTATTAGTCACGTCCAGATGGCCAGAACAAAAACAACACTTAGTGTCCTGTTTTGCCAAACACCTGGCGAATACAATTACAGAATTGATCAAAAAGATTGCTATGGATGTCAAAACGATCACCCCAGTGAAATTCAACACGATAAATGCCTGATGATGAGTCAAGAAGAAAAATTGGACGAGTATCTGGACGACGCTTGGGGTCTCATCTCGGAAGAAGCAGTGTTTCATGAGTGGTATAAAGGCTTGCGTGATCATTCCTGTCCTCCATTGACTGCTCTAGAGATCCGTCGCATCGAATCTCTCTTGGCTCAGGGTGCGAAGACGGAGCTAATAGGCGTTTACTTATCAGATCGTTTCAGGCAAAAGGTCAGAATTGAATTGATGACTTATCATCACCTGTGAAGAAAAAAACAACACAACAAAAAATGGATACCTGGGAACTTTATTACCTTTTGAACAATAGTTCGTATATTGCTTCTTGGAATCCTGTCGTGTGCGCTAAAGATGAACTACCTCATCGCAAACCTCAAGACCATCAAGCTTATGTCATCAACACGGACGAAAGTCATCTTCCAGGAACTCACTGGGTTGCCGTCTACTTCCCTCAAGAGAATTGTGTGGAATATTTTGATTCGTATGGATTACCACCTTTGGAAGACGATATCATTGACTTTATGAGAAGAAATGCCCAGACGACACGATACAATAATGTGAAATTACAAGGCACAGATTCCATGGTGTGTGGACAATATTGTGTGTATTTTCTTCATCAACACGGTCTTGGATATCCTTTAGAACATTTAGTGACCTATTTTGATCGTCATTCTTCTAGAAACGATGAGAAGGTAGATCGATGGTTTTGTGACCATTATGGTTATCTTTTGTCTTTAGCTAGGAAGCGTAGTGTACATCAATGGCCTCATGACTTCCATCAATGGAAATCTCACATGATTTCACAACGTTGTCAACCTTGTCAAAAATAATTTGTTTGATGTTACCTGTGACTTGTTACTTGTTAACTGAATAAAAAAATGTTGTGTTTTGAAAAAAATGTGTCTGTCGTTTGTTTTCAAAAAAACACTGTGATTATATGCTCTTTGACTTTCTCTCTATCCCTCACCATGACATTCGCTATCATAGCGTTCCGACACTAAAACTGAGTAGGGATATTTTCTATCGCGTCCGCGTTTGAACCATATAAAGCGGGTTGGTCTCCAGTCTGGTCATCCATGGTTGACTCATCAACTTATGAACATGCCTTCCAGACTAGCCAAACTGAACGAAGCTTACGTCAGTTTACATCGTGTCAGGCTAAACCTGATACCTAAACCTGAAGAGATAGAGAATGTCAGGATGTTAGCTATAGCCCAAGACCTAATAGAAGAGGTCTTCAGAGAGGAAATTAAGAAAGAACAAGAAGAATGGACTGAGAAGTACAGACTTCAGAAGAAGCAGAGAGAAGAATAACAGCAGCAACAACAGCAGCAGCAGCAGCAACAGCAAGAACCAGACAGAGGTTTTGTGGACTGCCGTGTGGACACCAAAGAATTCTCTTTCTCTTTCCGCAGAAGCAGACCGTATCGTATAGGAAAGCCTGCCGCCAGACGGGGACGCAATCTTAGACAGTAAAAAAAGATTGCCATTACTCCCTTTAACAAAAAAAACCAAAACATCCTTTTTTAGGGCTACCGAAATGCTCTCGAAAAGACATACTAATTCAATTTGCCAAAACTTTTACAATTTTAAAAAATAAATAGAAGTGTGTCTATAAGCACTTCGTTTCTTTTGTCAGTAAAAAAAATCCACCCTTTGTTTTCTCTGTCTTGTCCAGTCGTGCCTGTCTGTGTTTGTAAGTAAAAAGTAAAAAAGTCAACGTGAGTGCCTCTTTTAGGTCCGCGCGTTTTCATGTGATGGTAAGTTTGGGTGTTTAGGGATGTTTTCCTTCACGTCCGTGCTTCAAGTATATAAAGCGGCACAATTGTCAGTCTGGCTACCATCGTTGACTCGTCAACTTAAAACTGAGTAGCAAAAGTTGTTGGAACTCCAAATGCACCTAGGGTATGCCAGGCGTCTTTTAGACGAACTGATTAGGGAGGCCATAGAGGAGAAAGACAGGATAGAAGAGGAGGAGAAGAAAAAGAAAGAAATGGAGAAGGAAAAGATCCTGCCTCACCTCTTCATGAGACCTCAGTGTGAGGTGAAGCCAGAAATGAAGACACCTCCACAGACAGTACGACCACCTCAACCACAGCCACAACCAGTACAACGTGCAGAGGAGACAAGGAGGCCAGATCATCATTATCATCCCCGGGTCTGGCACAGACGACAGAGGGAACAACAAGTCTTCACTATACCGCAAACAGAGGAGTGGGATAGTGAAGCCACTCAAGCCCAGTCTGCTCTCCCAACCACTCGTGTCAATTGTGAGAATGACTGGAGCAGACGTTCCGTGTGTGGTGCCAGGCCAGGAAGGTGTCACTATTAGCTAGGTGCATTTGAAGTTCTAAAAAGAAAAACAGC
>JAECUM010068808.1:0-14490 GCA_016617855.1 Megalonaias nervosa
TGTTTAAACAGTCTTCAGTACTCTTTAGCAGTAACAAGATTCTCAAATGAGCTGCAATGGATGTCAGACAGACACCATGTTCTTTGAACACCAGAAAAATATCATTTAGGTTCCTAAAGACTTCGTAATAAATCTTTTGCTTAGAAACCCCATGTCGACCTCCATTTGGGAGAAGTAACAAAAGCTATAATTTTCAAAATGACTACCATAGTGACCATATTGGAACATAGACTGGCACCATTTTGCATATAGGACCAATCTGACATCTTAATAATTATTTGATGCAAGCATATTATATATATATATATATATATATATATATATATATATATATATATATATATATATATATATATATATATATATATATATATATACACTCCTGCTTTCAACAGTAGCGATAAAAAATATTCTGTCTCTCTCTTAACCATTTTTCGTAACCTGTGTGTATTGTGTTCTGTTCCATATCCCTTAAAAGCTGGGCTGTTTTCTTATCGGACAAGAGTGTTTTGTCTATGTCGTATATTACGTTCACTTTGCCCTGAGTGTCTTCAAAGAAAGGAATAACATTGTTTGAATTCCTGGGTCAGGCTTCCTTGCACTAACGACACATTTGGGCATAATGGGTCACAGAATGCAAGTCGTTTTTCTTGATTAGGATAAACTAAGATGCGACCAAATAAGATTCATTTGTAGTCGCCTTTATTTATAATACAAATTCATATTCTGATCCAACTAGCTTTTGTCCTATGTGACTTAACAATAATGACATTAAATCGAAATGATTTACAAGACATACCAACAGAGTATAATCAATAAATACAAACAGACAGAGGGGAGCACGAAGGCCATATCATTATGTACTAAAAATAATACAAATTAATTATGAACATTCTCACTGCTGTCATTAGGTATATACACACACAAACGCACACACAGATAAACACACACACACAAGTAAATGTTTCAGATCGTTAAATTAGTGAACCTCATAAGCTATTTTAAATGTGATCATAACATTCATATTCCAATTATGTGATTTTATTTAAGTTGTCATTAGAATTTTCAAACTTATGAAAACTATACGACTTACCGCTTAGTTTTCGTAAAGAAAGCAAACTGAAAATAGATTTTTGACAAACCATAAAGAGATCTTCAGGATTAATGCGAGAGTATATTTAATCGAAACTAAACATATAATATATAGTATCGTGAATAGAAGGACCTAACAATCAATATAAGTCTACCAAGAACAACTTGGCACGCGTTTATTAGCTAACCAAAGATAAACAAGGATGAACATGATTAAATGTATGGATAATAAAAATAATTATACGATTTAAAATCATATAATGACGTGCACGTCATCTACCGCATGTTCAACTCTTTTAAACAATATATATATATATATATATATATATATATATATATATATATATATATATATATATATATATATATATATATCCATCCTAAAATATCATACCTTTCCCATTTAATGAAATATGCAAATCTTGCCAGCCCAGTAGTTATTAAAATGATGCCTTTTGTATCTCAGAGCCTAAAGTAAACCTCAGCGATTGTGTTTACTATTTAATATATAAGGTACGATACATAATCTATTGCGAAGCACAGCAACTGCATATTGATACTTTCATTAACCAAACAAGTGAAATTGAAATAGAAATTATATGACTCTTAAATTTCAGAGCACAAGAGATGTGACAAAAGAAAGGTATGGCAACACCGTCAAAACGTTTAATATGATTGCTTTCAGAGTCATTCGATTCCAATTCAAGTTCGAATCTAATATGACGATTGCGTTGTACTAATCACCACTTAAAACCGCCGTCTTACCACCAGAATTAGTACATATAATCCAGTTTGGTTTTCTATGTCCTTAGGAGACAAAATTTCTCAGGAAAAATTAAAATAGTTTTGTTTACACTCGCTGACGTGGACTTTAAACGACTGTGAGCTGTGATCCTAAGTGTGCACATGATTGATTTGGAGTTAGCTAAGGTCTTTGGTGTCCTTGTGTATGACAGGTTTCTTAGTCAGGCATCTTTCGTCTATTAGCGACACTGGTGTTCTGAGAGCAATTATTATATGAGTTCCTTATGGATGGATGTGCATGTACCATATTGATATTTTTCCCGTTTCTTTGTATCGTGTAAAGACTTGCGATAAAGATACAGTGTAAATCATTCCAGTTTCGATATTGGTTTCCCGCCACTACGCTGCGTCCCCCACCCTATTTTGTCTTTTCTCAGCTCTCTTTTTTATTTGCTTCAAATATATTTCTTTATTCTTAATTTTATAGTCAGACGTTCATGTTTGTCATTCAATTTACAATCTGTTTAAGTGCTCAAGTTAAATATATTTATTATATAATTTTTCACGCCATTTTTTGTGGGGCTGGGTGGGTGGGATAATGATGTACCAAATGAACAACGATATCATGAGAATACAGATATAAGTAAATAAATACTTAATGAGCTCAGTTATGCACTTGATAATGGTCCTTGAATGTTAACAAATTAATTGATGGGAAAAGCCTAAAGTAACCAGTACAAGAGATTGGCTAAATGTGCAAGAAGTCAATTATCCAAATACATCTCAGAAAATGTTGGCATTAAGGAGAGAAATTGGTATGTCTTTTAGGATATTATAAAGGCAATGTGATTCGAAAGATTCCTAAAGGAAGATTAATTCCTGCCAAGGGAAAACTTATTCAATGGGTAGCAAATATTCATCTGCGTAATGTCAGTTGGTCATGCTCACAGGATATGCCTACGGGGGCCAGTTTCCTTGAAAAGGGACATTCATAGTTACACATCGGGAGTTTAATTTCAATAACCCTGATCAACATCAGATATATTAATGCTTTGAAATGCATGTTTCCTTGTATGTTGTCCAATAATTAAGACTCTATACCAATAGCAAATCAGAAAATAAAGTTATTTCATCAAGTTATTATATTATGTCACATGACGTAGTGTGTCTCATACTGAACTTTTGGTTAAATAGGAAGTAGCAAAGTATGATTCAGTGTGTCTTGCTTAGCTCAAAAGAGGGATCAATTAGGGTCAATCCTCTACTCTTTACTCTTGAATCGTTTCATCAATTGTGCTTTTAAATGTTACTCTCTATATAAATGTGATTATGTAATCATTCTCTCCATTGGCTCAACACTGTTTAATTGTCTTGACTGTACTTGACACACTTGACAAAATGGGTCCAACAGTTTGATTGCCTGGCTCGCTAGAAACAAAATGCAAACCGATCCTGAAAAAATTAAGATCTTGTTCTGGGTGGAATAAATCAGTATAAAGCCTGTGCTTAACATAATGAATGTTGTTATAAATTGTGAAGAGACCGTAAAAGAGGTAGAACATTATATATACTATGAACTGCAAGTCGATTTGAATGCAAAACGTCATTGTAGAGAAACCTCATGTCACCTACCTGCCCTGAACCTTATTGGGCAAATGCTAAGAAACCTAAAGAAATGTACAATGTTTCATACATATTTCCTTTCCAATTTCAGCTTCTATCCCTTAACCTGGCACATGCAGTAATATGAACCCTGATAAACTTATAAAAGTTACAAGCGCTTCCTCTGAGATTTGTATATGATGACTACAAAAACAGTTACCATAAACACTTCCTTATTGAAATAATGCCAGCTATGACTTAGGTCCATCGCTATATCGGCTTTTAAATTTCTCAATAATTTTGTTGCCAACGTTTTCTTTATGATTTTATATACTTTACACATTAAGCACAATGTTAGATATTCACATATTTATGATGTCCTTAAAATGAAAACCTCATCATATGACAAAATTAGTTTTACATATTGAGATGCAATTCTGTGGAATGAATTACCAAATCTCTTTGGATAAGAATCAAATTTTAAAAAATTCACTGATAGTTTAAGAAACCTAATCTTTTCCAGCATTCTTCACTTCGTAACCTATGGATTGTGTTACCTAAATAGCAAACTTACTTTTAGTGACTGAATGTTATGAAATATTTTCTTGCTTATATGTTAAGTTCAGTGATATGTGATTATTTACATTGTATTTATTGATTATACTCTGTTGGTATGTCTTGTAAATCATTTCGATTTAATGCCATTATTGTTAAGTCACATAGGACAAAAGCTAGTTGGATCAGAATATGAATTTGTATTATAAATAAAGGCGACTACAAATGAATCTTATTTGGTCGCATCTTAGTTTATCCTAATCAAGAAAAACGACTTGCATTCTGTGACCCATTATGCCCAAATGTGTCGTTAGTGCAAGGAAGCCTGACCCAGGAATTCAAACAATGTTATTCCTTTCTTTGAAGACACTCAGGGCAAAGTGAACGTAATATACGACATAGACAAAACACTCTTGTCCGATAAGAAAACAGCCCAGCTTTTAAGGGATATGGAACAGAACACAATACACACAGGTTACGAAAAATGGTTAAGAGAGAGACAGAATATTTTTTATCGCTACTGTTGAAAGCAGGAGTGTATATATATATATATATATATATATATATATATATATATATATATATATATATATATATATATATAATATGCTTGCATCAAATAATTATTAAGATGTCAGATTGGTCCTATATGCAAAATGGTGCCAGTCTATGTTCCAATATGGTCACTATGGTAGTCATTTTGAAAATTATAGCTTTTGTTACTTCTCCCAAATGGAGGTCGACATGGGGTTTCTAAGCAAAAGATTTATTACGAAGTCTTTAGGAACCTAAATGATATTTTTCTGGTGTTCAAAGAACATGGTGTCTGTCTGACATCCATTGCAGCTCATTTGAGAATCTTGTTACTGCTAAAGAGTACTGGAGACTGTTTAAACACTTTGCAGTTAAAAGAAAAAAAAATGTTCCGATCTTGAAATCCTAGAAATTCTTTTCCCTCAGTGAAGTATCAATCCTACTGAGAGACACTTGTTAACACACAACAGTGCTTTTATCAGCTATTGTTGCCACAAATAACATACCTCTCAAGCTGAAGTGAGGCAATATACAATATTCAAGGGCATTTGAAACAGTCAATCAGCACGCAGCGTAGAACTCACTGAGCGTCTAGGCTGTCCCATTTCTCCCTTACTTCATTGTATTTTTAGTTGTTTTTTTTTTCTGGCATAGTTTCTAAATAAGTTTAATATTCATATGATTAACCTTTTATTCTGGCAGTTCCAACTTGTTTTGTGTCATTAAAGCTACATTCTTCAACAATAATCTAAACTTGTAATAATTGCATGACACGATTTTGTGATTTTATCGTAATGAATATTAGGAAAGTATTTTGAATAAACAATACACAGGTATCCAAGGAAACAGTTAAGAAGGCAAACCATCGGCAGAGAAATATTTTTAGCATTTAATACCAATGCAGTGTTTCCCACTATACTGTAATCCACTCTCTCTCATCACTACATTAACATATTGACCACATCCGCCATCCGGGCTCATCTAACTGTACACAGCCAACCTATGATTAATTTAAGGGCTGGCAAAGCGTCCAAGTGTCGCCTTAAGATAAAGTGTTCCCAACATAAATTCCTTTCTACCTAAAATGTTTGGAAAACTTAATGAAAAATGACGAAAATCATTTGCACACAGTGCATGTTTACAATTTAGGGAAAGCAATACTGACCTAAAAACCTACGTTACATAATGTAAATAATATTTTGTAACCACAACATACTGTAAACCTCGCGTATACGTCGGATAAAATAGCAAACTGCAAAGGCCAATAACATAATGTGCCGGCAGAACTGGGTCTATGTAATTAGGATTAGTAGGTAGAACAAAATCCAAATTTGGCACACCGTTATGCGACAGTAGATCATGGTCTTTTGTTGCTGTCCTTAGCAGCTGCGCCGAGCATAAAACAAAGTTTTAACCGGTAAAGATCTCCCAACAACGAACGCAATCCAAACTGGATTACTTGGTGGATTTTTGTGGTAAGACTAACATGTCATATTGACTCTAGTGTATCTGAGGTTTTTATTACTTTGAGGTCATAAGTGAGAATATATTTTAATATTTTAAAGTAATTTTAATATAATTCTCTGTACCCAGTAATACCGTTTTATATATATATATATATATATATATATATATATATATATATATATATATATATATATATATATATATATATATATATGCTCCAAGACTTTGAGAGATTTTAAGTGTGAAGGAAATATTTTAGTGTAAATAAAACTCATGATATTATATGGTAAAGAAAAATTTAAAAAATAGACAAGCACGTCCGAGCCCTTCCAATCACGTTTTCAAGGCAGATGCAAAAAAAAACAAATAATAATTAGAAACACAAAAATGGAAATCAAAATATACTGTTTTCTTATTGAATCCAAGCATCAAAGAATCTAATATCTAAACATCCTGAAAAGAAGATGAAAGCTATCTACCTTGAGTCAATTTTAATTTGGCAAAGCAGGAATTTCAATTTGGCAAGAACATGTGATTTATATTTAACTTACCTACGTTTGTGTTATTTAACTGGCTGAAACAATGGAAAGGGGACAGGTTAAAACAATAATCCCCATGTATGTCTACACAATTTTTATCGGATTACACCTATTGCACAGCTACAGTCCAAATTGTAGAGGTAACGTGCCTCCGAAATTAAAAGGTAGATGATGTGTATATACGAATTAGTTCAATAACAATGCCAATAACAATAACAATAATAAGAAGAAGAATACATAAGAATATAAACTATCCGGATTTCATTTATGAATCATATTCGGATTTCTAGGATGAAAATTAGTGTAAATTTGGGATTTTCACTCTGAAAGTTGAATTTTTTTTTACATTGGTATTAGCACATCTTTCTTCTCGCTATGTATTCAAATATGCAATGGAAATGCATACTTCTGTAAATGAAAATCAACCCTCCATCCTCACAAATGACTAATGCAAATGCAGACAATGTACTTTTTAATGCTATACCACAAACATAAATACGGAGGAAAGTAAAAGAAACCACACGACCTGTTTCGCAATTAGATTATGTGTCATAGGATGATAAAAGAGTGTAAATTTAACATTTGTAGGGTTAAACCTGGAGATGTATACAAAATGACTTTTATAGTGATGGTTGCGTTATTAAACTATAATACTAGCAAATTATGTCCCAAACGTACTGATTTCCTGGAATGGGGAGATGAAATGCTTTTGATTTTCTTCAGACACGTTCTTTAACATATCTAAGGAGATATAAAATGTGTCCACTACCAGCTTGAATTCGTTTTCATTTTTTTATATTTCCTAACAAATTGAGGTCTTTTTGATTTTATTATTGTCTCATTCTTGGGATGGCTTATTAGAAAGCTAAGGCAGTTAATTATCCAACACATTGTCCCCATATCATTGGTATTAGGGTTACAATCATTGAGCTGGTAGATCTCGGTTGTATGCAGTTTCTTTGGAGCGGTAGTCGAACAAAACAAAAATTTGAGTCCGCGCAGTGTAACTGTAAATTAAGGCCTTTGTGTTTCGCAGTTGAAACCCACTGATTATCTCATGATGTGCTGGAACATCTGGGTCTGTAGAGTTTGGTAAGAGTTATCAGTAGATCACAAAACAAACATGTCAGTTTGTTATACAACAGAAGAACATGGTCTTTGTCTTTTGCGTCTGGACTGCATTTATAAGCAAGCATATATGGTAAGAAATTTCCATATAAGTATATAAACCAAACTGGATGATATGGGTGGATTTTCCTGGTAATAAAAACATTGTTTTCCTGCAGCCTTGGAAGTAAAATACTCATTATTGTCTTTTTAGATTCAGTTGGAAAGGAATGCTGCATTAATTTAAAATTAATTTCATTTTCACATGTTAGAAGCTTTGAACTTCTGTATGCAATTTGCAGTTATATGACTTAGTTAAATTAATATCATTGAAGACAACATCAATATATTTCCAAAGCAGGTAGTGTATAGGCATTTAGGCCCTAACCAAACAGAAAGTGAGTAGAATGATTTCCTTACATTTTGGAGTGGTCTGGATACTGAACTGTGTTCCGTTTTACTGTTGTTCTTAAATAAAGGCATAGCAAAATCATGGTCTGTTGTTACCAATAACCACAACAAATTTATACCATGTGTTATACTCCCTTGTAAAACATATAAGTGAAAACTAAAGTTAATGATTTTCAGATAGCTTGACACATATTTTCAATAGTGTGAAGAATTAATAACTTACACATAGGTTGTAAAATGTGTCTTGTAATGTTTTCCCAAAACGAACATGTAAGCAAATTCTGGTAAAACATTGGGTGTCAAAGATATTATTTCTGTAGACTTATCTCCTCAGTTCATCTGAGTCTTTAACTAGTAACATAACTAGTAATACCAAACCCTCACAGGAAATGAGGGATACAAATTTTTTAATTTTCATATTTTACTGGCTTAGGGTACGTTGTTGTGCGTTGCTCGTGACCATATATATATATATATATATATATATATATATATATATATATATATATATATATATATATATATATATATATATGTATAGATGAGAAGTAACGTTAGTGTTACATACATCTTCAAGCACTGCATGTGAATGATTCTTGCATTCAGACAACGATAATACATAATAAGAAAAAATTCTGTGAATGACGTTGCGATTTCCTTTACCTGGACAGATTGGTTTTGTTGCAGAGCCCATATTTGTGGGACGAGAGACTTGCCATTTCCATTTTCGCTGGCGGCAATAGCTATTCTTCAGATTAAAGCTTATCATTTATTTATATTGCCTAAACCCATTGCTGCTGTTTATTTGTTTCTGGGATTAATTATTGTAAAGCTAAGACAATTCATTCTGAAAAAAACACTTATTTGAGCCATTTAAGCAGAGGTCCGGCTCGGAATCTTATACATTGCATTATAGTTTTGGATATGTTTTCTCGTTTGATTATATTTCATAAATTCCGTTTAAGATTATCATCATACTTAGCAAGAACCATTACGAAGCTGAAACAATTCATTCCTTGATATGTTGGTTTGTACCGTTGATAATAGTGTCTGGGTTATAATCGTAGAAAATATAAGCTGTATTTTCCTTTCCTACAATTTAATAAATCATTTGATCCTTTTATGTTTTAATTTCTAATTGCTTTTGCTTGGAATCACTCGGTATGAAGTTAACACGATTAAATCCCTTTAGCATTGGACTTTAGGTCCCAATCATCAAAACAAATTAGATCGCACTTTAGTGTACTGGCAGGTCTGGGTATGTAAAGGCACCCCAACTCATAGCAAAATAATTCCTTAGGTTAATATTTAAGATCAATTATTTTATTAAGACTGCTTGCAGTTAAATTACACTGCTTAGAACAATAATCTCACATCTAATCTCGATTCTACCAAAAAGACTGTGTAACCCATATTTCAATGCTGCACTGATTTTAGTTAGAGTTTGCATTTTAATTTTTCTTTCCCCTCACGATACGGGTATGTTAGACTCATTACACTAGGTGACTGCATGCAACTGTTTTTGAAGCACTTATGTACAACACACGAACACCACAGAGCGTAAAATGTCTTCTTTTTATTTGATTTGTTTACGTCTGTTCAGTTAGCTCATGACTACATGATTTTAGGTTATTGTGTACATGTACTTATGCATGGATGCATACTGCATTACAAAGAGATGCATCGTGTTGAGTACTACACACTCATTACAAAGAAGGTCAATGTGATCTATAGTTCTTGATTCGCTGAATTCGATTTGATAATACATTTTTAGGTTTGCTTTTCCTCTTTTAGTTTTGGTCTAGAATTTGTATTGGTACTAAATTCTTCAAGCAAGATGATTGTATATATCCATATAAATACCAGACCTTTGCAACAAAGAGGGTTACATTGATTAAGGTTTCACATTTTACTGCCTGTGGGAAAGTAACTATGTTTAGATCATGATCACAGATGTATATTTGTATCCTTATAATACCCTACAAAACCTTGGTATTGGGGTGTATTCGGGAGTATCATGATCAGTAATGCTCTCTCATTTCAGGAATAGGTAATTTTGTGAATTGTACATTGTACTTTACTGGCTTGATTTAAATAGTGTTTTATGTATATTTTTCAGGCACTGTACACACTGGAATCATGATATGTATCTTTGTTAGTATCACATCCTTGCAGCAAAAGAACTCATAGTATTTTAATATTTCACCACTTAATGGCTTCGGTAAGGTTTGACATTTCACTGGTGAGCACGTGATTTGTTACAGTGCTATATCTTGATAACTACTGTACCCATGCAGAAAATGTCTGATGCCATTTATTCGACGTGCTTCCTTTGTTAAAATTTTGTTTCGTTTGATAATTTATTGAGTAATGTTGATGCTAGAATCATAACGTTGGATAACCGGATGCATTCTGAATCTGCAAGTATTATAGTTTGGCAAGAAAAGAAGGTCACTGTGTTATTTGTGACCTATTCTGTGTGTTCTACTAAACTTTTTTTTTATTTGTGTTCAGTTCGTGACCTTATATATTTTCTTATTCCTTGTCATGTAGCAAATAATTATTTTTCAAATCATCTAAATCTTTGAGATATTGTTTGTCAAGGAAACTCTGCGGATTAAACACATATATCAATACATGAAACTGCAAATCTAAGAAACTGACCTAACAATTTAGAGCCCAAATGCTTTCTTTTCCAAGACATATTACACAAATAATAATTACAAACACAAGATGTAAACTAAAGCATCCATTTAGATACTGTTTTGTTAATGAAGCCACAGTCAAATACTTTAATACTAATATATCCTAATATCCTAAAAAGAAGAAAACTATTCGCTTTGACTTATTTAGGTCCAGCAAGAAAATACTTCAGAAAACGTAACCGCTTACAGGATTAATGCCCATGCAGGGCTACCCGAAGTTTTACTTGAGAAGATCTATTGTACACATATGGTCCGAATAGTAACTTGCTTCCAAAGTTAAGTATGTATGTATGAATGCATGTATGTATGTATGTATGTACGTATGTATGTATGTAGGTAGGTAGGTAGGTAGGTATGGATGGATGGATGGATGGATGGATGTATATGACTTTCACAGCACCGCAGCATAATAATGGCTATATGGTTCCAGTTAAAATTAAAAACCAGTTTTAATAATAATAATAATAATAATAATAATAATAACTAGGAACTTCAATCAAAATATATAATATGTTTATCAATCATATTCTATGTTGTAGGATGAAAAACTAGGGCATGTTGCTTACTGCCATAAATTCTAATTTACTTGCGTATAAAACTATGTTCCAATGGCAGTGATCTTCCAAAGGGGAAACATACAAAACTTTCCTCTTACATTCGAGTTTCATCTGACGTGATCTTTACCATATATAATGATTTATAAAGTGTTTGTACCTGTAAGGAACAAACACTCCGATCTGTTGTATCATACTGCACTGGCAGATCAGGACTTATATTTTATTATTGGATTGGCCGTAGCATGTGCAGTATAGATCCCGATTTACCAGATCATTATGTAAAATAGAACTGGATCTGTGATGTTTGTTCTTCAGTGTGTTATACATGAGCACATATGGTATATCCTGCTTGTCTTGAAATATAACTAACATTGACCTACTTACAATTTGTTATTTCCTACTAATGGCTATGAGAAGAAGCATCTTGATTGTTTATTCAAGGTCAATTGGTGTTGTGTAGCCTACAGTTTAGTCAAGTATTCTGAATCTAAAATATTAGAAGTAAATATACCGCGTTAAATGCATTTGGCAAACATCACTTAATAAGTTAAAAGAATATGAAATACAATGTGATCCATTTTATCTGCATATATTACAATTTCCCATTGAGCCCATTTTCGTGGGAAGAGAGGTATAATTGTCACTCTTCTGGACGCGTCAGCAATTCATTTTTTGATTAAAGCATTTCATTTGCTTGTTTTTCATAAACTTGTTATTGGGGTTAACTATGACAAAGCCAAGACGCTTCATTATGTTACCTCATTGGTATTAATTATGAGAAAGCTAAGACAAGTCATTCTGATAAATAGTTACTTGACCCATGTATCATGGGGTCAAGGTTTAGAATCAGAGAAAGTTTGCATCAGAGTTTTGGGCAATTTGTTTTCATTTGGTTTTATTTCATAAAACCATGTATAAATTCTCGCCATACTTGGAATGAGTCATTAGGAATCTGAGACAATTTCGTTATTTCACATGCAAATGTGACCCTTGGATCTTGTTGCTTAAGTCACAATCATAAAATATGCATCAAATTTGTTTACCATTGTCTTATATTTCTTACCCCATTTGATGTTGTTTCTTGGTCTTTTCTTCATACTTGGGATGACTAATTATAAAGGTAAGATACTCAATTAATTCAGAAGAACTGCACCATGATCTTGGGACTTATATGTGATCGTCATAACATTGGCTCTCATTCAGTGGCATGCTTTTATATTATTGTCATATGTTTAATTTTATTTTCTTTAATAATTTATTTTGGTGCCAGGCGTATTGATACTGATAAGTATGTTTCTCGCAATATTTCCAACATATAATAGCAGATGCGTCTAGTTTTGATCATAAAACGAGAACGCCAAAGAAATTGAGAGATCCGTGAAATGAATTACTCAATATGAAATTCCCTAGTTCATAAACAAGAAAACAGTATCATATTATTAGCTTTATACACATGTTGTCGCGAATGTTGGAATGGAATGGAAATCCAAGGAAGACCATTTTTCTATATTGTAAAATATTATGGTCCTAAACCTGCTACGGAGAAATTAGTTGAAGTTTATTTTATATATTTGATATCAAGTTAAGCTAATGAGATAAATTTATATAAACATGAAAGTGTACCCTCTTTTTTTAATTCCTTCTACTTGCACAAAAACTTAAATAAGGGCAAGACAAAGGCTCTTAGAATTGTTATAGTTTTAATAACACAGTCACAATTAGCACAGCTATCAAACTGCCTTACGTTTTCATTCGGACGCTCCAATTATTGCACCTTTTCTTTACATCCTCTGTGTTATGTATAGAACATGTGAGTGATACTAATAATAATAATAATAATAATAATAATGAAAATTTAATAGAGCAATTAGTTTTTCCCAAATGTTCTAAGCGCTTGTCAACATTAAGTTATCACGTAAGAGCATGATAATAGTTTGCCTACAGACAACATTAAACCAGATGACAATGTCTCACAAACACTATAAAAGCAAATTAATCATTACACAAAATAACAGTCTGAAACACATAAATTGGTTTACAAATATGATCTATAAACAAAAAAATGAGTTTGCAATACATTTTCAATCTAAAGACAGGACTAATGGATGAATATCAAATTTGTTCTTACTGGTGCAAAACATGTGTATTGAGAGCACTCGTGAACATGATCATGGGTTCTTTGCCTGAGATCAAAAGGCAGCTTATTCTAGTTAACTGGGCCATAATATGCAAATGAGTGTTGTCCATAGGAATTATTTATTTTTTACCTTAGGAAGAATTAGGGTACTAGTGTCAGATGATGATTGCAAGCTGCTAGAAGGAGTGTACACATAGGTGGGTTGAGAAATAATTCGGACCAGAGACAATCAGAGTGAAGGTATTTTATCCTAGATTCTACTGCGAACAGGTAGAACAGGCCCGTATTAAAGACTTTCAGCGCCCTCAGACCAGAAAGAAGAGTGTTACAATAATCATGTATATAAAGTACTAATGAACACTCAAGAGATTTTGTGGCGTCAGCTGTTAGAAGATTGCGAACAGTGCTGATGCGTCTCAGCTCCAGCTATGCGGCTCTGCAAGTGTTCGGGACATACTGGTGAAGTGAGTTGAACAATTTTAATCTTGCCATTACCAAAAGATTGCTCAAGAAGGGAATTATTTAACTTGCTAAATAAATTTCATTTTAAATACTTGTGTCGGATTCGTGCCTTAAACATGTGATTGTATCTGAATTGTCTGGTCATTTACCCGTATCATGTGACTGCAACTTCCATACCTACTCCAGTTGAGTTTATTATTATTTTAGTACTGCGTACAAACTTTTGGTCATGGTGTTCACATCAGTAAGTTATTTAATTTACCTAGATTATATTGATGAGTTCTACCGTAATAAACTATTTACTGGTTATACGGCAGAACATACAAACTTATGGCTTGGAACTAATGCCAACAATTGTTATTTTAATGCAGTTTAAACATTTTGATGGTTTCTAATGTAGGATCTGCGAAATTACAATTTATTATTACACTGAAGAAGGTCTCTTCAGTTATGACTGTATGTCATCAATTGAAAACCATCTGAAAATCTACTCATGCGTCACGCAAATATTATAAATATTATTTATTTATAAATATTATACTCAACCATAATAAACCCTCATTCGACCAATAGTTTGT
>JAECUM010068810.1:0-18854 GCA_016617855.1 Megalonaias nervosa
ACTCAATAATGGAAAGACATTACAATAACGAATATAAAATTTGAAAGCAGCTAATAAACCGCAATCTTCAAGCTCAAATGTTGTACGGTCTTTTCTTGAGACAGTTTTTGTGTTGAGATGTTGTACGGTCTTTGTGCTGAGTGAAACCAGGGAACGCGAGTACAACCAATGAATATGGATTAGAAAACTAACACCTGCAAATGCTGGAACCGGGATGCTAATCCATGACCACGGTGATGGAAACAACAACATTTTAACTGCACTATCCGTATCCGACCAGTAAACATTGGAAACTCCAGAAAATCAGCAAGTATGCGCTCTTATCCTAATCCACAACCGTCCATCTACCACTACACACATGATACAGTTACTTCTTTCAAACTGCAACCGTCTAACCATCCTGGGTACAGATAACAATTTTGAAAACCTTTCTTCACTAGTATACCTTACCCCACCTTCGCTAGCCAAGGTTCCTTTGTAATAACTCTATCTACACCTTAGCGTATCGAGCAGATTCCTGTGCTTCGAGTTTGTGAATTTAACTGGATGCGGCGGCAAGCCACCACATCCAATCAAAATTAAGTTGTTCAAATTTGAACACTGTTTCCACATGATCGAGACAAGGGGATCACACAACTTGAATGGACTGATAAATAAGGAATTTATCCGTGCCGGTCCGTGTTTGCACAAATACATTTCACTCAAATACACCTGTAATGGCGTCCTTCTGGTATATAGTCACACTTTCGATGTTAAACTTCCAAAGTATCCTTTTTAGGTCAAATACTCCCACCATTTTCGGTCGATGTACAATGCACCACGCTATTGGTTAGTTGGCATTACATACTAAGGGAGGCAACTCATGAAATGCAACAGATGTCGCTAGGACAAAGCAGCAATATATCTGTTCGATCCGCCAAGGTGTATATACATCGGAACCTTGGCTAGCAAAGATGATCTTCCCCATTAAGGTTGATGATTTAGTATTATAGTAGGGTGTACGATGTTATGCGTGCAATATCGAACACAAATAAAGATTTCTTCAAAACAAGATTTTAAGGGAATGCATATCAATATGAAAGAAGGCTTTGCGCGCACGCAAACACACATACAATAACGACAACAACAACATAATATAACGATAATTAAAAAAATGGTGATTCACAACATTTATCCTTTAAGTTCAGTGGCAGACATAACAGTGGCGCTTTATGTAGTGGAAGAACGTGTGTTATAAAAAGCATCATAACAATTATCCTCGTGTTTTAATATGGATCAATACACTATTGTATTCATAGATTCAGATTATGTCAATTTTTATGTCAATTTTGGATAACCGTACAGTTGAAGACAACAAGAAGAAGTATAATACTAACAACAATAATAATAATAGTAATGATAATAATAATAATAATAATAATAATAATAAGAAGAAGAAGAAGAAGAAGAAGAAGAAGAAGAAAAAGAAGAAGAAGAAGGAGGAGGAGGAGAAGTAGATAATGATGATGATGGTAATGATGATGGCGATGGCGATAACGATTGTAATATTTGCGAAGAAAAAGAAGATCATGATGATAGTGGAGGTGGTAATTCTGGTGCTGCTGGTAAAGGAAAAGGAGGAGGAGTGCAACAAGAAATGGTCACAGACTTCATATTTTCTGTTTTGTATTATGTACTTTGCATTACGTTTGCATGAAAATGTTTAAAAATTTAAGTAGGTTTATCACTGACAAAGAAAGAATAATGTTTCACTCGAAAACTCCAAACTGAAGAATTCTGAATGATGCAACCATCCCTTTAACATTGGACTGAGTGGTCTGTGGAGGTAAATTGCGCTGTGAAGGCATCAAATACAACATTTTTGTCCTTGGCATTGAATACAAAGTCAGTCTGATTAAAATCGATATCTCCGAAATAACCTAGATCTGACAAACACTAATACGAGGGCATGTTCTGTTGACCCTTTGATTAACCAATCAAATTTCAGTTTTCATATTTACGGAAGTAAAAAAAATCAGTTGGAACATATGGTTTATAACGATAACTCTTAAAGACACAAAATGCAATGCGTTATCTGATACGTTATTAAAATTAAGTGGACCGGCAATTCCAAACGTCCGCAGAACAGGGACCTTCATCGGTGCATATCAGACCTGCTTTTTATAAGTAGATCTCGGTTTGATACAGATTTAATACGAAGTCTGAACGACCAATAGTTAAATCTTTGAAATATCTTAACCACGAGGGCGTAAATGCAAGAAGGAGAAAGATACAAATTTAGAAAATAATAAAACCTGTATAAACTTTTCACTGTAATACATTGCGCATAAGTGTATTCTATCTCATCTCAGCATTTTGTCAGTATCACCGCTGTTTTTGTTCTTTACAAAACATAACAACTATGTATATATATATATATATATATATATATATATATATATATATATATATATATATATATATATATATATATATATATATGTGAGAGAGAGAGAGAGAGAGAGAGAGAGAGAGACGTGGCGGGTCCCTAAAAAAGGTCAAATCTCAAATCATGATGAAATCAGGGTAATTTTATTTCAAAACTATTTTTTAACAAACAAAACAATAACACGTCATTTCTTATTATAGTAACAACACTCTCAACTTTGCTAGGGAAACAAGATAAAAATTTCAAAATTGTATCTGCGAAGCAAACTGAAGCAGTTTGGTCGTTTACTGCGTAATGAATCCTCAGTAGAAAAGATTTATTTTCACCAACCACTTTCATCAATTTATCCGTACCCCTCAACCTTAACAGCATCCTCCATGTAATAATAAGCGCAAATTTGTATGCACCTTCCTATATATGTACTGGTGTATGCCTTTTGTTCTTTATTATTATTATTATTATTATTATTATTATTATTATTATTATTGTTGTTGTTGTTGTTGTTGCTATTATTATTATTATTATTATTATTATTATTATTATTATTATTATTATTATTATTAATATTATTATTATTATTATTCACAAGTCATTTAGTTCATACGATGAAGAATCAGAAATGACGGGCCAAAGCGTAACTGCTAGTGGGGTTTAATATACCTGTGGTTCTAATTCGATTTTATTTGTAAAATTCATATTTTGACAGCCTGGGTTTATTGACTGGGCACGTGTCTTCGAGGCCTATAAATCTATATTAATCCGAAAAATCTTTCCTAATTTCATTACAGGTATTGATAAGTGTAGGTGCAGAATTTTGAGAATGTGGAAACCATTCAGAACATTGCTCTTCGTTCTGTGCAAACACAGACAAAATCGTTCTCTGCAAACACAGACAAAATCGTTTGCGAATTAGGAATTAGCAACCAAGAATTCATTGATCAAACGCACAGCCCTAAGAAAATGGATTACATCAGCACATAAGAAATGTACTGGCGTCTTTGGCTGAACCGATTATAGCACATAAAAAAAATCAAAGAGCTTTCAAGATTAAAATACCGCGTGATGGAGAACGCAGCCAAGACGGTTTAGATGTATTCATCTGGTCGCTGTTCTTATCTTTTGATTTTTGTACACTTATTTTGTATCACACATAATCTCAGATACAACTGTCTGACGGAATCTTTAGCATATACACTCCGTGGGAACGTGCATACGTATATTTTTCGTAGCGATTCTTGGATATGACATTAGTAGTTGAAGAACATATTTTTCGAATAGTCACGTAATGTTATCATTGTAAACTATCGTGTGACATCACTAGCGAGATGGTTGTCTCACAAAACAAAATCTTTCTTTCGTTTCATACATTTTATGCTATAATCTGTTAATTTGCAGAAAGCCAGGTATGTATGTATGTATGTATGAATGAATGAATGAATGAATGAATGTATGAATGAATGAATATATGTATTTTAAGGGCACATCAGCACAATCCTGGCTATAAAGTGCTGAGCAAATGCAATGTTGCAAAATTCGTAAGGCAAGAATAATACCCAAATCCAAAGCAAGGCACAACCCTCTAAAATATAAACAAAGCGACGAAAGATACATAACAAAGATGCTGCAAAAAAAGAGCTCCAAAAATGGCATAAGAACAACGATAAAGAAAAAAGGTCCAGCTCTTTCAGATTCAAGATAAAATGGTTATAAATGAACGACAATTTTTCAAACAGTCCACGATCTAGGGTGCAACATCAGTACCGGACGCATCCAAGGGCAAATAGGTTGCCTGACAAATATAGATTGTTTTTAAACAAATGTGGGCGCCAGATCTCTTCTTCGAGTCAATACCTTTGTACACCGGAATCAGTACTTATAGTTGGGTTCATACACCTTCCCCGGGTTGATATTACAAGGTTTACATTTGGATACCCCGTAATTAGCTGTTACAATTTTCGATATATGATTTCAGCCAAAGCTTATCCAGAAACGTGGCCTTGCAAAATTAAAACAATACATGCAAAGAACGATACTCAAGCATGGGGATGAACAAACTCGAACTAAGAGAGATGGACGGAGAGATTGATGGATGGATGGATTGAGATACGTGGAAAGTTACTTGAGTGAATGGACGGACGAATGGATACATACTTACACACACACACACACACACACACACACACACACACACACACACACACACACACACATATATATATATATATATATATATATATATATATATATATATATATATATATATATATATATATATATATATATGTATGTATGTATGTATGTATGTATGTATGTATGTATGTATGCACACACTCACATATGTGCATACATACAAACAAGCATGGATATACACAACTCCATCCATTCATATATACATACAGACATCACTACGTGAATCAAGAAAGTACAGATAATTGTGTTTACAGGAACCTAGATGTTATATCGTTCCTGTTGAGATACTTAGTCCTGTAATCTATGTAATCCTTCATCTTTTTAATTACATAAAAATACTGAGATAAAAATACATCTTGTGAGAGCAAAATAGCCAAGCCAAATTAATACCTCATATTTTTCCGCAATAATATCAGTGACTCTTAACTTGTGTGCTTGTTTTTATGTTTTAGATATACAATGTATGTATGGCAGCTAATACTAATAACTAATGTATGTATGTACAAAAGTAGCAGCTTACTTTACAAAATCTTAGTGAATATGCATACGCTTGTTGTGGATTTTGCTTAAATGAAAAATATGTTATGTTTATCAAATTCATTTAATCGCTTTTGACAGAGAAAAAAGAAGGCTCAATAAATAAATAAGTAAATGCATCCAACAAAGACACTCTGAGAACCAAAAACATAATTAGAACAAGTTTACAGTCGCCATTCGTGACCGTAAAAACAGATAAGACAAATTTAAATGTAATTTTTAAAAAGTTCAACAAAAACGCTATCGAATCGTATACCACTTTATAACAAGGGTCCACTTTTCGTGCCGCTACTTCTTTTGACATAAACATCCAGTAAAAAAAACTTCTTCCCAAAAAAAAAAAAAAAAAAAATCACCCACAAAATGAAGTTTACTACAGGTTTATTTTCAGAATATTTTTACTTCATTTTTTTTTTTCCATCCTGTAAATATATATTAATTTCCTCCATCTTCAGCGGAACACCGCTGTTCTTTTTCCTGCGAGAATCACGATTCCCTACCTAGTAGTAATAAAAAGTGTGTAGTACCGGGGTGCATACAACGACTTGAGGCTACCAAGTGAAATTAAGTTTCACAATTTGCATGAAATCTAAGGTTAGTATTTGGGTTATCTGAACCGTTTTGCATCACTGTAGAGTATACCGACAGTGACTTGTGATTGACGTCATCACCCATTACTCCTCCAAAAACACCGTTTACCCGGACCTAAGTTTCATTTCCTGTTCTGAAGCTCTGTTTAGTCTTTGAAATACCGCCATTTGAAGTCACGCTAAGTTTACCTTCCATATAACGTGTTACTGGGCATGACGTAATGTGTATATAATATAAACACTCGCATTATTTACATAATAATTTTAAATGACAGTTGTTAAGGGTTACACAGTCTTATTCCACGTTTATGATTTGCCTGTAAATCATGAAAGAATATTCAGATACGTAATTGCCCGCAGTTTCTTTCATCTATCGATCATTCATTACACACGATATACTGACAGTCTGCCATTTCCATGTGATGAATGTCAAAGTCAGTCTCGTTTTCTCTCGTGCAGAGATGATAATATGAATGTACTATTTAAAGCAAGTTCTGACAAATAGGATATATATATATATATATATATATATATATATATATATATAATTTAATACAGATAATATTATCATACAGGTTAGAGAATTTTAATTCGTACTCTACGGAGATTCGAACCCAGGTCCGCGAGTAAACGTCACCCATCGCCTTGCCTGCACACACCAGCCCATATCCCGTCACGACTAAGCACGCATCACCAAAAATTGATGGCACTGAGCGATTGGTGTGTCAACATGTGCGTCCGCGGGAATTTGTCCGGGAGAAAGCCGACATCAAAGATGCTATTTACAAAAGATTTTTTTTTTAAATCCTGAGGGAGGAGGCAATTGCACCATCATCCCACACACCAACACCCGTGGTCGCAAATGTTTTGATGCGTGTCCCCGATTTCGAGGTGACTCGGTGATAACGGTTAATATTATAAGCCGTGAGATTTCTTCATAAGTATGTTTGGAAATTAAAGGTACTGGTCTCTAACGATTATCCACCTTTATCAGCCATTGTTTACGTAATTATCACAGGAGACCGATAATACCTACTGTTTGGAAAACAACAGAATGAATCAAAATGAGTGTTCTCAACTGATTCTCAAAAGTCGGCTTGTCAAGATTTCGATGCATGGGTTGGAGAAAACTCGTGGACGCCTCGTGTGCCATATTTGGGCACGACAAGACCCAAGAGAGATAAAGGACACGTAAGGGACTAGGTTTTATTTCATTGGTTTGAAGTGTACTTTTGTTTGAATTTAAAAGCGAAACAAAAGGAAACACAGAAAAGGGGTCGCATATTTATTGTTCTCATAAGCTATTATTCTCTATATGGAACTGTCCACAAAGATTATATTCACGTTATAAAGAATGTGTTACGATAGGTGAGTGTTGCCGCTTATGTTTGCAGGATTCAAATGGTGGAGAAATTAGCGATAATTATGTATACTTACACCGCCCAAAATATCTCATTTTGCAGCATATTAACTTCATAGACTAAATTATTAATTATTAATATCAATTAGATCAGCAGGAGATACTTTAATTTGACTCTTGATTGCATCAAAGGAAACGAAAATTTAAATCCCGACATAGTTACAACATGTGCATACGCAAGACGGCGTGCCGAGCATGTTGCTGAATTTCAATCTGTGCTGTAGTTTCTAAAATCTTTGAAGTTAATTATCTGGAAACCTGCTGTAAATTTTATCATCTTATCATTTCGACACGTTTTCTTATCTCATCTTCTACGTCAGAGAATCTGGGAATTTTTTGTTATCTGGGATTCCAGTGCGTAACATACACTTATCACCATCCATGACGGAATTTTTTTTAGGGCAGCACAATTACATATGGATATTGCATCATCGTGGAACGTATACATGAGTGCTGAAGCAGGTCAACGAATACAGAGAAAATAGTAGAAAAATATTAACAGCAACATTTAAAGAAAGAAAACAGCAAATGGAAGAACAGCATAGAATGCATCTTCGCTAGCCAAGGTTCCGATATGTTAATCCTATCTACATCTTGGAGGATCGAGCAGATATTTATGTGCTCCGGGTCCGTAAATTTCTTTGGATGGGGCGGCAAGCCACCGCATCCAATCAAAATTAAGTTGATCGAGACAAGAGAAGACACAACTTGAATGGACTCATAAATAAGCGATTTTCCACTGCCGGTCCGTGTTTGTACAAATACCTTTCACTCAAATATATCCGTAACGGCTTCTCTCTGATACGTAGTAATACTTTCGATGTTAAACTTACAAAGTATCCTTTTGAAGTCAATTTTGACCATTTTCGGCCGATGTACAATGCAAGATGTACAATGTAAGAGAGCACGTGATAGATTAAACATCTGTGTTACAAACGTAAAAAAGACGGCAGAGAGAGAGAGAGATCAACAAACGGAGGGAAGGGGGAAAAGGTGTCGGAAAAACGTTATTGTGACTACGCAAGTAAATTGGTATGACTCGGCCGGGGTTCGAGCCTGCGACCTCCCGCATCCTAGGCGGATGCTCTAACCACTAGGCCACCGGAGTGGTCCATTCATTTCAAATCTCTGTGTTTGTAACTATGTGAATTGTTGCACTCGATTAAAAACAGACAGACGTATTCGTAAACAGGCAAATTACATTATATATTACATTGGCAGCGTCCTGCATCATCATAGTCCATATGAAAGAAAGTCTGATGAATTAATTGCTTAATGAAAAACGTTAATTAAAGGCATAGTTTCAAAAGTGAGATGTGTTAATAACATGGAAGAAACCATAATTACAACGACATATCTAACAAAAAACGACCATCACATACGGATAGTAATAATACTACAACCCCCACCCCCCAAAAAAACATGTGAAGAGGGCATTTAAGATGACTCAGTACCTACCCAGCCCACTTAAAAATACATACATACATACATACATACATACATACATACATACATACATACATAATTAGACATTTTCAAAACAGCATGAAATAAAATTCACGTCTTGGATACATGTTTCAATCAACAGGGACAGTATACCAAGTCTTATTTGGAGAACTAAGTTAATTGTAAACATTGTACATCAAAAGTCTGTACTTGATATCGGACTTCAAGTTTTTGATTAGGATCAGATGTATACATACACACACACATACATACATACGCACGCACGCACACATACACATACATATATACATACACATAAACACAGACAGACATACATACATACGCACGCGCGCACTCACATGCATACATACATACATACATACATACATGCATGCATGCATGCATGAATACATACATACATACATACATACATACATACATATATACATACATCAACGGTCTTGTCAATTGTATCCAATATTTAGTCCTATTAGTTTCTTTTACACCCACCCACCACATACTCCGTCTGCAAACGCATTGTCACAAACCGAGTGTATGTGTTATTTGTATTTGCATATCAATTTCTTTCTTTCTTAGATTCTAGTGATTAATTTCTTGATTTTGGTGAATCACTGTTGATAAGATAAACTGAGCAATTAGCCATTTTCTAAGAGCAGGCG
Organism: Megalonaias nervosa; assembly: GCA_016617855.1. Taxonomy (NCBI): domain Eukaryota; kingdom Metazoa; phylum Mollusca; class Bivalvia; order Unionida; family Unionidae; genus Megalonaias; species Megalonaias nervosa. The sequence continues at coordinate 9,292 of JAECUM010068810.1, forward strand.
TCACAATGTCCCGTATTCAAGAGACTTGAATGTAGCTTGGATTAGTTTCGTAAAATGGCCCCTCCTAATTTCTTAACATAAGGAATTCTCGGGATGTTCGCACGTATAAGTGTTTAGTAATTTGTGATAGGAATAATTTGGTGGCATAAGTGTTTGAGTCATTTTTTGTTGCAAGCAGCATGAAATACCAATCCTACTGGTAAATCATACGAATGGGGAACAAGAAAAACCATGCAAGTGTGAAATTAGATTCTCATAAACAGTGTGGTCATTAGTTTGATTAGCGGAAAATTGTTTGTGATATTATCGCGTTTATGAACCTTTCAGGTGACATCGATTTTTTTGTTGTTGTTGATGTCCTTAGAAATTTGGAAAGTATCGACCTCAAGCCAACTTCACGCAGGTGGTCGACATTGCAGTTTTTGTTTGCTCGTGAAGTGCATTTAGACCCTTGGTGCGATACAGCCTTAATGCTTTGACTAACCAACACAATCGTCTCAGACCGCTCTTGTGGCCTAAGTAGTTAGAGCGTCCGCGTCGGATACAGGAGGTCGAGGGTTCTATCCCCAGTCGAGTCATACCAAAGACTTTCAAAAATGATACTAGCCGCTGCCTGGGCGCTCAGCATTATGAGGTTAGTGTTAGGACTGGGCAACCTCGTGGCAGGATAAGGTGACTCGGTGGGATATGATGCTACTTGTCTGTGATGTGACCGAAACATTTTTAAGGCTAGACACACACACACACACACACACACACACACACACACACCTGAATGAGGGAGACACTGCTTATTTGTTTTTACTTTCGCGGAGTTTATAATTTGTGTATAGACACCGCTCGAAGAATAATTGACATAATTACATTGACTACATGCATGATTGTGTGAACAAACACTCAGCAAACCTATGCAGAATATGACAAAAGACCGGGATCAAAGAAGCAACATATGTACATGGATTTATTCTATCCCCTCATATTATGGAAGCATATCAAGGATATATTTATTGAATTCATCGATATATTATAGACTTTTATTGAGGTTTCTGCTCAAAATAAATACATTTGGAATGCCAAAGGGATCCGTTCTAGACCATCTCTTTGTTAAAATGACATATAAATGACTTTCCAAAGTACTTGCAACATTCTTCAGTGCATGTGTACAGATGATAGATCACAAAATGCAGGCGATAAAGGCATTATCATTGTTTAGAGCAAACTATAGGAAGTTTTACAATGTGCTATGAAATAGTTGTGTAAGAATAAACTTAGCTTACATTACAGAAAATACTGTTAATATTTTTTTTTTTGGGGGGGAATGTGTTATTGTTGTTGTTGTTGTTGTTGTTGTTGAGCGTTATGGACAGCCAAATTTCAAGAATTGTACTTAGAAGCAATTGGTACAACAACAGCAACTGTTAATGTGCAAAACGTGGTGTCCAGATAGATAACGCTTTGTACAGGAGAAACCATTTTGAAAACTCTTTATAAAAATATTTAAGAAATGTGAATTTTAAAATATTTTAGAGGTTTTCCTCATATTTTTTCTTCTGTTGTGCTGTGTGGGAAGAACCCCACAATTCCTGACATGCGGAGACAATATCGCTTATATTTAGAGTCAGACAGTGTGATTTTTAATGTCAGTGATATTCTAACATCAAAATCATTTCATTTCAGCACTCTTAAATGGATGCCAATTAAGGACTATATTAATGTCAGAGTAAATTAGTGTTTTATGCTTGCAACGAACATTAGCCAACGGAATCGAGTAAAAATAATTATTTTCAGACACCAAAAGTTCGGACAGAGTATTTAAATAAATTATTTCGCTGGTACAAATTAATGGAATAATTTGCAAAATCGTACTAAAGAAGACCTAATATTTGAGGTTTAACAAAATTATACATCTGTAAATTTGTTTTAATGAGCGTTCATAATTTTATGGCTGCTTAACTTTTGTTAGTGGTAACTAATAACACCATGTGAATTTTGTACAAGTTGTATTTTGCAGTAATTGCTAACCTTATATATATATATATATATATATATATATATATATATATATATATATATATATATATATATATATATATATATATATATACACAATAACTGCACATATAAATTTATTGTTTATTTGTTTCAGTTGCAGGACCATTATGTATACTAGTTATTATTTCACTCAGGATAAATAAATAAATATTATTATTATTATTATTATTATTATTATTATTATTATTATTATTAATGCGAGAAAGTTTCGTGGCAATTGTTAGAAACTTGTGTAATGAACAAACGAAACATTATCAAAAGCACAAGTACAAACAAAACAGCACTAATGTTTCCGACAAAATACATCATTGTGACAACACTTTTAAGAAACATCCGCAGTCAGTGCCCCGTCCTTAAGACGGCGTCAGAATCAAAATTTTTGAAGAATGAAGGGTCCATTTGGCAGGCACGTGTCGTACCGCATTCACCTAGACGACCAGTACGTTTCCAAAATACCTCATTCAGGGCAGCCTCCTGAACACAAAAGAGGCATCATACGTCAAAGTCCCACCCATAATGAAGACTGCGGCATAAACTTCGATCGCAGAAGGTTTACATAATTTGTACAACAGACCAAGCTCAAACGACATATTGCATTATAATGCTACACAACTTTCAATGACAGATGGTATCGCTCAGTAGATCATCGTAACTCCCGTTGGATAAATTACAATGACAAGATGGTACTCCTTAGAAAATAATTTAAAAAGCCCACCGCAGATGAATTACAATGACAGATGGCACACCCTAGTAAATCATAATAAATCTGGTAGGATGAATTACAATGACAAAGTTAGTTGTTATTACAGGTCTCAGCCTGGATGCCATGAGGGTAACCCACTAATAGTAACTTCTTTTCCACTTTAAAGTATATTTGTCAGGAATGCAAGTTTTCCGAATGTGCAGATTTATTTCCCCTGCAGAACTGAATAAGCAATATTCCTCATCTCTTAGAAATTTCACTGCATATTGCTTTACAAGCATCACCATGAAATAAATTCAACATTTATTCCTTATAAATTTACACCCAACGATTCTGTCTTTAGGTTTAAGGTTCAAAATAAGGGTGTACCTACTAAAAATGTGAATATTAGATATTTTCTACCAAAATTTTATGACCTGTAATTAACAATAGTCACGCCTTTCATTACCGATATCTTTGGTCTATATTGAAATGTTCTCGATAATTATATGGACGATTCCTTGATTACCATTGACGGTTTAAGTTTGGGGAGAAAGGAAAGAGTACTCCGAATCGTGGTTACTTGCTTTTATTTATAGTACCATCGCAGATTATATTTGGAAAGTGATATCGTATGATCTATTTGGATAGAGGTTTCCCTCTCTAACAACGTTTCTTTTTTCTTCAGTTTGCCGTTCCATATCCCTCCTTTTATTTGAATGAACATTTTTATACTATAATTTAGCTCCCTCCACGTCTAAATGGAGTGTATAATAATGAGCCTTTCAGCATAGACCTTTTGGATAAAAATCATAAAAGTGGGTGGACATGTTCCTCTCTTGTAGCCTTACCCAACTTGCTAATAAGCCAAAAAGGGTGACCGAGTCAACGTCTACTCTGATCACATTTACATTCCACAATCAACGGTCCATAGCTGAAACCATTATACCCTGCTTAACCCTAAGTGACGATCATCGTTCAGCGTCTAGCGAAGTAAATTCATCAAAACATACAAAAAAGAAACCCAAAAGTAATAATATACGGATCTTTCAATCGTTTTTATACCTATCTGAACTATCCTCTGCATTCGAGAATGCATTATTTTTTGTATCACTCGATCCGTGAAGTCTGGCACGTTTATATATTTATTTAGAAATACATGCTTTACAAAACCCCCAAAAGGGTTACGTGACACTCACAAACAGAATGGTGCACTGATACAAAAACAGCTAGTAAATTGTGTAACTTCTATCACCAAAACAGAGGTTGGCAGAATTCTAAAACTTTGCGAAAAACGACAACGTCTCTTGTCAAGGAATGTATGAGGAAATATTTTTCTTGTTTAATTTCTAGCAAAAAGGACTTAAGCTCATCTGGAAGCGTTTCAGAAACATTAACTCATGGGATCCCTTTTGTATCATCCTGAAATTACTCTAAATAATGACATTACACAAGAAACACGAAATTACAAATGGAATCAATCAAGCTTGGTATCTGTCAGCAATAACCTGTATGAAAAAGTTATTTCCACACACATGATTCCATGTCTAATTTTGTAGCAGAACGAGCACCTGCTGATACTGAATTTGTTATACTTTGATTTTCTGTTAATGCAGTTGCAACATTCTTTTCAGTCTTGATACGAGAAAAGCTGTTGGACCAGATGGAGTTAGTGCCAAGATATTAAAGTTTTCTACCCCTCTCTACCTGATGTTTTTCAGTAATTGTTTAGAAACTGGTGTTTTCCCCAATGCCTTGAAGCAAGCCAAAGTTTTTCATATTCCTAAGACGCAACCAATAATGACCTATCAAATGATAGACTTATTTCTGTTCTGACCGACATCTAAGACATGATTGAGAAACACATTTCTACCCATCAGTTTTTCTATTTCAATAAATATAATATTCTATGTTGATCTCAACTGGGATTTAGACAAAATCAAACATGTCAGACTGCTCTGACCAAATTGATATAGAATCATCATCATTATCATCATCATCATCATCATTATCTTCATCATCAATTCCTTAGCCCAAGAGGTCGTTGGGGCACCACAGTTGACTTTGCAACCAATCCTCTCCATCCTTCCCTGTTCTCTACTGCCCTTTGGGAATCTCCAAATCCCATGCATATCCACTCCTTAACGTTGTCTTCCCACCTCTTTTTCTGTCTGTTTCTTCTTCTGCACTCTCGCACTGTGCCTTGCAAGATTGTTTTTGCCAGTCCAGATGATCTTGAGACATGACCATACCACTTCAGTTTGCGCTTTTTTACAGTGGTCAAGAGGTCTTCATAGGATCCGATGACTCCTTGGATCCTGTTGTGGACTTCGTCGTTGGTTACATGGTCAATGTATGAGATGCCCAAGATCTTGCGGTAGCATCTCATTTCAAAGGTTTGAATCCTTCTTTTTAGATCTGATGTGAGCGTCCATGTTTCACAAGCATACAGAAAGATAGAAATGACAATCGAGCGCATCAGTCTTATTTTGGAACCAAAAGCAATGTTGGTATCTTTCCATATTGGTCTCAATCTTATTATTGCTGCTGTTGTCTGGGCAATCCTGCAAAGTAGTTCTGCTTTGGAGCCCTCGTCTGTGATAATTGATCCCAAGTACTTAAAGCTTGTGACTCTTTCCAGCTTCTGTCCACTGACCTTTATTTCTGCACTGATGCCATTGGTGTTGTTTGTCATCAGTTTGGCTTTTTTGGCGCTAATCTCCATACCGTATGCTGTGGAGGTTGTGTCGTTCGTTCAACCAAGTCAGCCATTTCTTTTTCATCTCCTGCTAAACCATCAATATCATCTGCGTAATGAAGGTTTGTGATTGTTCTTCCTCCGATGCTGACAGTGCCCTTGTGGTCATGCAAGGCATCCTCCATGATCATTTCCAGGAAAATGTTGAAGAGTGTAGGTGACAGTATACATTCCTGTCTGACTCCAACTGTTGTTCCAAACCAATCTCCTCTGCTGCCATTGATGAGGACAGCAATGGTGGCTTTGTCATAGAGGTGCTCAACAAGCTGCACCAGGTTTGAGCTGATGTTGTACTTCCTCATAGTTGCCCATAAGGCTGCATACCATACCCTATCAAAGGCCTTTTTGAAATCTATAAAGACGTGGTATAAATTCTGCTGGTGTTGAAGGTATTTCTCGCAAAGGAGTCTGAGACTGAAGATTTGTTCTGTGGTGCTCCTTCCTACTCGGAAACCTGCCTGCTCTTCAGCAATAATTTTCTCTGCTTGAGGCTTTAGTCTGTTGAAAATTATCTTCAGCATGACTTTGCTCGGGTGACTGATCAAACTGATGGTTCTATAGTTTTGGCACAGCTGTAGGTTTCCTTTCTTGGGGAGCACGATGACCAGGGATTGAGTCCATGTGGTGGGTCATTTTCCTGTCTGCCATATCTTGTTGCAGATTGTTGTTGCACTGTGACTATCTCTTCTCCTGCTTGAATGAGCTCTGATGCTATGTTGCCAATGCCGGCTGACTTTCCTTTCTTTAGTGACCTAACAGCAATTTCTACTTCTTCACAAAGAATGGGGTTGTCATCAATTTCTTCTGCCTGAGGGGAATTTAGAACTGCTGGGTCTCCTTGGGTCGTATGATTGTACAATTCTGAGCAGTATTCTGTCCATCGCTTGAGGATCTCTTGATCTTCTGTGAGGCATTTTCCTGATTTGTCTTGGAGTGTGGTAGTTTTCCCTTGTTTATGGGTTGTGAGATCTTTCACCAGCTGATATGCCATTTTGCTGTCATTTCTACTCAGACTGTCTTCGACCTTGCAGCATTGTCTTTCTATCCAGGATTCCTTTGCCTTTTACATGCTTTTCCTGATCATATTGTTTATCTCTCTGTATTTTCTAGCTCCTTCTTTATCTCTTTTTCCCTTTTTCAGTTCTCTTCTTTTGTCGCATAGGTCAGGGACATCTGTCGTGACCCAAGGTTTCTTTGTTCGACGATATTTGTTAATGATCTCGCTAGCTGTGCTAGTCATAGCTGTGTTGAATGTGGTTGTTAAGGACTCTAGCTCGGTGTCTTGGCTGTCCAGGATTATCAAAGGTGCAAATTTACCACCTATCATTGCTTGGAAGGCTTCTGTGACTTTTGGATCTTTCAATTTTTCAAGGTCAAATCTGATTCTTGGTTGGTTAGGCTTTTTGATCATTTTCAGGTGGAGGCGAAACGTTGTCATTAATAAATCATGGTCACTTCCAATATCTGCTCCTGGAAAACGTCGTGTTCTGGCGATATTCAACCCTGTGCAGAATCTTTTTTCACCAAGATGTAGTCAGTCTGGTTGTGATGTTGTCCATCTGGACTGTGCTAAGTCCATCTTCTAGATGCTTTGTGAGGGCCGAATGTGTTGGCTAGCACACGATTGTTGAAGGTAGCAACCTCCAAGAGCCTGAGTCCTCTTTCATTTGTTTCTGCATTGCAGAAGAGTCCACAGGTGCTTTGCCAGTTTGTCTGTGAATCAATTCCCACCTTTGCATTCCAGTCTCCTTGTACAAACAGGATGTCCTTCTTGGGTGAGTTGTCAATGACATCTTGCAGTTGGTTATAAAATTCTCCAGTTCGTTGTCATCATAGTCAGATGTGGGTGCATAGGGCTGTATGATTGTGATGTTGAAGGGAGTCGCCCTCCGGCGGATGGTAATGAGTCTGCTTGAGACTGGGCAGCAACCCATAATGCTGTTGACAATGCCCTTGTGGACAAGAAATCCAACGCCATGACTGTGTTTGTCCCCTCTTCCGCTGAAGTAGAGCTTATGCCCTTCATCTGTTGTCTTTTCGCCAAAGTTTTTCTGGCGCATTTCGCAGAGACCAATAATGTTCCAGTTGTACCTCTCCAACTCATGTGTAAGTTCTTTCAACTTTTCCACAGTTCTCAGCGTTCTAACGTTCCATGTACCGATGATGATGTTGTCTCTCCCACGGATCTTGGTAGTGGGGACACCAGTAGCATACTTGTCACCTCCGTCCTGGTGTGTAGCGAACGGCGCGGTCATTGTTGACCCGGGCTGCGACCGATCCGGTATGGAAGAATTGTTAGTTGTCTTCATGTGGTGTGTCAAGGGCAAGATACAGCCTGGCGGAGCCCATCCCTCTCCAGACTGGATGACCACAGCCGAAATCCACTGATATAATGTGGCACGCCCTGGCCCTGAGCACATGGTCGTTGAGCTCATCTTGGAGCCATTCCGCCCTGGCCGTTGACTTCATCGAGAAGACTTCCGCCCAGTGATGATGTGCTTTCATCACACTATTTTACCCATAGCTGAGAGACTCGTGGGGGCGGGAGCGTCTTATTCCATCCCGTACGGATCCAAAGGACCTGTACCACTGTCCGTGGATATAGAACGGCTATCTGCTATTCACGCAGGTAAAACCACTTGTGTTGTCTGTATAGATTTCAACAGGGCTTTTGATTTTTTGGATCACGATATTCTTTTGCAGAAATTAGTAGTCTTTTCAACTAACTCGTTGCTCAACACCTACCCAATAAACAGGACTCAAAACGTCAGGATTGGAAACCACTCATCGGCATTAGAACCAGTACATGTGTCTTCCAGCGAGGCAATATTTTAGGACCTGTTCTTTTTCTAATCTGTATAAACGATTGTCCTCTGTATGTTAAATGGTCTAATTTCAATGTATTCATTGATGAAACAACCATCCACCAATAATGCGCCCCTAAATCCATTGAAAACTCTAATTCCGATATATTCACAACTATCCACCATTAAGGCACCCCTATATCCGTTGTCAGTTATCATCTTCAAACCGATATTCAATCTGTTCGACGTACACAGAATAACCTGCTTACAAATCTATCAAAAACTCTTTCACGACAATTGACTCCACTCAGAAACTGTCGCTAATTCCTGCAATCAAACTTACGCTTAATAACTTTTAACTCATTACTGTTTACTCCAAGAAAGTGCTAGGTATCTTCATGGATCACACTCTTCATGGATTACACTCTTCATGGATCACACTCTTCATGGATCACACTCTTCATGGATTACACTCTTCATGGATCACACTCTTCATGGATTACACTCTTCATGGATCACACTCTTCATGGATCACACTCTACATGGATTACACTCTTCATGGATTACACTCATCATGGATCACACTCTTCATGGATCACACTCTTCATGGATTACACTCTTCATGGATCACACTCTTCATTGGAATGCAAAGTAATCAGATTTATCATTTACGAAGTAAACGGAGTGAACTTATTAAAATTCTTTCTAATTACGTCTCTGAAAACACTCTTAAATTATATTAAAATTGCTATATTTAAAAAATCTCCGATTATGAGTGCACCGTTTGTGGCAACTGCAGTACCACTCAAACTGATTTGATAATTGATATGATTAATAAACTGCATTGACGAGCTGCCCGAATAATTGAATAAACATTTTTTTGGCACCATCTTCGGAAATGTGATAGATATTAAACTAGTAAACATTTTGTGAGCGTGATGCAGTCCAGAAAGGTTCCGTGATGTACAAGACGGCCAATGGCCATGTGCTAGATTGTCCATATTATCTCACAAACCGTTGATATATGACCTTGACCTTATTTCTCTTTTGAAACAGTATATCTTTATACCGCAAGATGCTGTACCTGTTTCGATAAATCTCTCGCCGTATACACCCCAATATTATGGAATACTAGTCCTGCTGGAATTAGAATTCAACTTATTACTGTACAATCAATTCCTTGTATAATAAAAAATAATATATATATATATATATATATATATATATATATATATATATATATATATATATATATACATATATATAT
>JAECUM010068813.1:0-10390 GCA_016617855.1 Megalonaias nervosa
AAAATATTGCCTTAAAGTTTTTAAGTATCCCTTGCATGTCTTTCTTTCTTCGTGTCGATTTCATAATACCCATTGTGACATGAACGAAACACATTTGGAGCAAGCTACCAATCCTTAGGAATAAAATTTTATTACTTTTTACGTTGCTGTTTTATTTACATGGTTGTGGTTTTTGACGATTAAATATGAAAGCTAAGAGCATACTTAAACAATGTACTCTCTAATTCAATTTTATGACAATTTATGTTAAATGAGCATCAGATTCAAGTGCGAGCATCCTATAGACGCAGTATATTATACTATTAGACTACGAAGAGAGTCAATATAACTTATATTCTCTGCTATTTCTTCCTTTCCTTCTAACGCTTCCTATTCTTCGTCATGAATATGATGATGATGATGATGATGATGATGATATCAATAACTATAGATAGTTCCATTACTAGCAATGGCAAATCCTAAGCATTGCATTACAAAAACCACTCCAAACCAATATCCCCCAAACCTGACCACACTCCTCTCCAGTCTGTACCCTGTGGGCGGTAACCGAAAATCCATTACATATATTATGTGCATCCTCCACCTACTAATGCATTTCCAAAATAATTCAAATAATGTGAATGTAATAGCAATATTTTGCATATCCGAGTCCAAAAAATTTGAGAAAGCGTATTGCAAGAAACATAACCCTCTCGCCGATGGTTACTTCGTGATCAAGCTATATACTACCTGTGTGGAATTTCCATCCAGCGGCTTATGAGTAATTCTTAAGGTCAGACGGACAAGCAAGTTGAGCGTTTCTCAATATTCACCCTCAGAAGGTAGTGATAATAATAACAATAATAAAAATAAGTAGAAAATAAGACAGTAGTATCAGAAGTTGTAGTAATGTTGATCTCCATGCCTGCTTGAATATCTTTGCAAAGGTGCATGTGTTTCTGGGCCTTAAGGCCCTATGTCAAAATGATGGATATTTGGAGTTCATTTCGTCTGGTTATTTGTTTTCAACATAATTAGCGATTTTATGCATCCGAAATGTATTTTATATCAGAAGCATCCATACGCAGTTGAAAAGTCCCAGCATGTTACAGCGTTTCCCCGTTTGCAGCATATAACAAGTATCATTTCGTAACTGAGATTCATTAATTTGTACCTTTGATCGCCTAATAGAATTAAACTGATAGAAGTCCTGGTAATGAATGCAAATCCACTTTGTTTCATAAAAGCTACAGAACAGCATCAAAGATGCAAGAAAACTATATCAGAAGGTTTCTCAATAACTTTCAGAATTATATTTAAGAACACATAAAACCACATAAAAGTTTTAGTTTGAATCGGCCCATGAAAAGCACAATTAATATGATCCATTTCAGAACAAAATTATTTTAATGCTTGTGTAAAAGAAAATGTCCAAAATAAATATTTTTAACCTTTGATAAAGAAAACAAGCTAATTATCTCGCTTTATTTACTTCAAGAAAATACTAATATTTGCCGATAGATCGATATTCTTCAATTTCAAAATGTTAAAGTCTTCTTAGGAAGCAAAATGTAGGGTTAAAGAAGAGCCGTTGTGCTGATTGCTAAAGACGTACACTTTTCCAAGATTGGCAAAGCTAAAAATGTCCCCCACCCTTTGCAATACTTCAGAAATGCACCAACTCCATCTAGACCCACTCACACCCACCCACACCAACACAATGTACAAACGTGGCAATTTGGAACCTTTTCCCTTAGCTGTCCCGCCTCCGCATTGCAGAGAACGAGACGGCATTAGTTTCGCCACTAAAGAGGCGTAACTTGAATGTTGGAATTAACAAACGCTGTGAAAACTGTATCTTTCTCTATACATCATGAGCAACTTAGCATAACTCAAAATGGGAAAAGGAGTATATTTCATAAATTCATTTATCCAAGTTAACTAGATCGCCAAACTTTCAGTAATAGTAGATGTAAAGATAGAGCAGGCAAAGGAGATCAATTCATTATATTATTACCCTGCTGTCAGAACGCTTCCATGGGAACGCGAGTTTTACCTCCGTTCAAATAGCGCTAAAACTAGCCTTATTTGTATCATACTAGTGATGTGAATTGGAAAAAACCCGTTAAAGGACCAAGCATATTACTCAAAGACACAAAAAACAACAAAAAGAAACAAACAAACAAAAACAACAATATAAAAATAAATTATTAGTCCTTAATCTTATATTACCTGTATATCAGTACCATGTCCAATGTATTATATACTTCTAAAAAAAAGACGTGGGTTTATTCATACAAATATATTGTCACGGAAATATTGAGAAAAGTATAGTTAACCTGCATCTAGGCACACAACGATTTACAGGACATGTGAGTAGCATAATATACAATTATTTTCCTAATGTGACTCTCATATTAAGCCACGATATATAAAAGGCACATGTCCATAAAGAAAACACTTGTTTGCTTATGTCCATAAAGGAAACACTTGTTTGCTTCTTTTGGATGTAACAACCTTATACATATATATATATATATATATACTCACTCGCACATATATACTTAACTTATATACTTATATATACTTATATATATATCACGGTAATACCCGAAATAGTGTTTTAACCATGCTGTCTCTTGCTATACGTATCTGTCGTTCAAGGCCATTGAACAGCAACTGAATGTCCTTTCATTGGTGTATGCGTTCAGTGAGTTTAATCTTTAAACTTCGGTTCTGGAGCAGCTTTAGTTCATAATAAAAAGAAATTTTTTTTCCTACGTGAATATCGGATATATTTCATTTTGTGTTACCAAAACGATATATTTTAACTCGTGGCTTTGCCATTCATTAAACCATCATAATTTTGGTACCACACGAGGATGAAATATATCTGATAATAACTTAGGAAAAGAAAATACCCTCTATATATTCTGGTGTAACTGATATTTATTGGAGATTTTTAATTCAGAGCTGATCCTGTCCGATGGCGGGAAAAAGTAGTAATGGTGTGTCCACCACCCTACCCGATGATTTCACTTTTAGTGCGACAAATAATCATGAGAACTTAAATTGTCATTTATCATATAGTATGTTTGATATTCCTCCAACACATGACTATAGTAATATTAACGGTAGAAAGGAAACCATTATAGATCTTGATAGATGCTTCATAATACTTTCCTTTTTCTTGCTTTATTTCTATATTTTTTCTGTTAATGCCTAAACGCTTTTTACCTAACCTTCTGAAGGTGAGCAGTAATGAATATGTGAAGGATTTCTAGCTATATGTATGGTGTTTATGACAACTTTAATATGAAAAATTGGCTGTTATAGTGAGTAGTAATATTTTGCTCCTCTCCATCGAAAACAACGCTGGAAGGAAACTTACAGTATGTCTAGGGAATGTTATTTTTCCGACAACAACTCCCTCTTAGGCACAGGATATCACCAAAAATTAAGGATTATAATAGTACCATCGTAAACACAGGATTAGTTCGACAAATGATCAATGCCACGCTACGAAAGAAGTTACTGGATGTATGCTTGGTCAGGTGAGTCAATATTGACGTGGTGCATACGTAGACATTATCCTCTCTATTTAGACCTTCATTTGCATCAGTCAATATGACATAATTTGTATATCGGGCAGTAGCATTGCAAAGTAGTTCGAATCTATATGGCGACTTTCGCCTTTATGTTGCATCTTCTTTATTTGTAAAAATAGAAATTTTTTATTTCTTGATTAATTGCTGTACAATTCTATTACTCTTTATAAGTGTAACTTCATATTCTTTGACTGCTACAATTGGCATATAAACTAACACATATAGCTCGCAATCTTTCACATAGTCACTACCACTCACCTTCAGAGGGTTATCATACTAAGCGCTTGCATTACCAAGAGATATACAGAGATAAGAAAAAGCAAGAAATCAGGGGAACATTATTAAACGTCAATTGTGATCTATGCTCGTTTGATTTCCACGTCAATGCTGTCCTAGTTATGTGTTGCAGGGATATCCAAAATATTACATATCAAATTAAATGATCAGGAGCCCATGATCGTTTGTCGCAATAAAAGTGAAATCATCGGGTAGGGTAGTAAACACACCAACATCATTTTCCCCGCTATCGGATTAGATCAACTCTTAATTAAAAAAATAATTGGAAATATAAAACGCCATATCCAAAAGTCGCCATTCACATGGCCAAAATGTCTGACACACTATGAAATTGCTAGTAGACACACACACACATTAAATTAAATAATGCAATTTTCCATTTCATTTAATGACATGTACCTTATTATGGATGTCACGCATTTTCATTAAATATTAACGTTGAATTTCAAAATATTAATATTCATAAATAGTAAGTATTTAAAATAATGGAAAACAGTGGTAGAACGTTTTCGTAAATTATTAAACGCTATAAAGGAAGAAAGTAATACAATACTAATTATACTGGCAAAGAAAAGAGGCAGTATCCCTTACATTTTACATGAAACGCAGCAGAAGATAAAATACGAAATTAGTAGTGAACATATAGTCAATATAGAGTGGAAATAATCCATTTGTGTCATGCAGTTGTGGAAAGCCTAATACAAAACTCCTACTGGAAATAATTAAAGTAGTGGAATAATGTGGTTCAGTAATTTTTGCCAGCCATTTGTTTGTTTGAAATTAAAGAGAGAAAAAGTTTTGCTTTGTTTGATGTGGAAAATAGTTTCAAAATGTCTGGTGGAAATGGTCTTTTTAGTGTTTTCCTGACATGCAGAAGTGGATAAAAATGATATACAGAGTTTTAATAATACTGAAATAGACTATGTTTTCAGGCAGTTGAAATAGACTATGTATTCGCATACCGTATACGCATGCTTAAAGTTTCCCGCTCGAAATGAGGTTTTGTTAGCTGCCAGAATAAAGTGTTAGAAGCAGCATGTTTGTGTTAGGTATTCTCATTTGATATTGAACACAACCACGAAATATTAAAATGAGGTCTTGAGGATATGTTGGGAATGATTGCGCCAGTATCAGAAGTAATGTTTAACAAAATCAGTTATGGTAAAAGAGTGATATAGATCTAGCAGTGGAAACATTGGAAATAATCCAGAATTATCTGCCATTTCTTATATAAATGCGGTACTGGGATATAAAAATTATAAAGAACTATATATATATATATATATATATATATATATATATATATATATATATATATATATATATATATATACTTATATATATATATATATATACACTACCAGTAATAATTGGTATACTTACACTAACGCATGAGAACCTCTGAGCAGTATCCATCATTGCTCATCTGTTCTTTAGATGAGGCTCATAGATGAATGAAAGCGCATTGATTTCCCAGTACATGGACTATAACGACTAGCACGTATAGTAAGAGAAGGCATGGAAGAAACATATCTATATATGACAATCAAAGAAGCAGACAAGTGTGTTCTTTATACCATGCGCCTTGTATATATCGTGGCTTGATATGCAACTCACATTAGGAAAATACGTTTTATTTCTCCTAAGCAGATGTCACTTTTATGTGCTTTAGAGACAAGCTTAACTGTTTTTTTTAAATGATTTCTGTTTATAGTTGTATAAATAAATTCAAGTCTTGTTAGAAATATATAATTTATTGCGATCTATTTATTATATTTCAGGAAATTGTTAGTGTTGCTTCGGGTTGAACGCGATTATTCAGCACATGATAGGCTATATATGGCGGTCAGTATATCTGGAAGAAGAAAAACCCGAGAATGCTACTGGCAAGCTTTTTCACATACCGATGTTAGTCGAACCCGAGACTCGTAACCCACGAGATGTCAATGATCTGTTAAGCCTAGTGCCATAGACCATTTGGCCAACCGGAACTCAGGAAAACTGCTAACTGGGATACATGAATTTATGACATGTACTACTTTTGTTATTTTGTATTCTTTTAGCTGCACATGGTGTATATAGAGACACAAATTTTGACAGTGGTTATTAATGCGTCAACTCTAACTTCCAAGTTACTCATCTTTAGAGGCGTAACAATAGCCCCCTCGGACACAGCAATGCGGGAGATGGGGCATTAAGAAAAAGGTCAAACTTCGATGGTTTTACATTCCGGAAGGGGTTGGGACTAGAGGCATTTTATAGCAACGGAGAGGGACACTTTTTAAGTTCCGCCACGATTGGAAAATTTTAAATCGAATGTTAGTGTTTTGCAATCAGCACAAGGGAACTTCCTAAACTCTACCTTCCTCTACACTAAATCTAAATATGTTTTTAAAACCTGAAGAATATCGCTCTCTCTGTAAACCCCCCCCCCCCGTATTTTCCTGAAGTGAATAAAGTGAGATAATTGATTTGTCAATTGTTTAAGAATACACATTTAGATCATTTTCCTTTATGCACTTTACAATTTTGTTCTGAAATGGACCAAATCAAATTTGCCTTCTTTCATCGACTGAATCAAGCCTAAACGGGCATGTAGTTTTAGGCGTGGTGTTTTAAAAAATCTTATTCTGATACCTATTAAGAAACTTTGTGGTAGAGTTTTCTAGAATCATCGAGTGTGTTCTGGAGTACATATGCAAAAAGAGAATTCGCATTCATTGCCGGTACTTCTCTCAGTCTGATTCCATTAGGCAATTAAAGGTACAAAATAAATGGATCTCGGTTACAAAATGATGATGCTGGTCTTATGAAGATAATGGGAAAATGCTGTAACATGCTGGGACTTTTCCACTGCATATGTATGTTTTCGACATAAAATACATTTTTAATGTATGAATTGCGAATTATCTTGCAAGAAATAACCACACAAAGTAAATTCCAAATCCCCTTAGTTTTCGCTTAGGGGCATTAAGGCCTAAACAATTGCATAGTTATTCAAGCTCGCATATAGATGATCATTACTACCACTTCTGATACTACTGATACACGTGACCTCCCCTCATTTAGGAACCGAACTCGCTCCATCTACCAATTGTTATGTTAGGTCTCTCTGACTCATGTCATGCATATTCCATGTAAATCAACTAAATTTTGAAATTAGTTTTTCTCAAAGAGTCATTTCTGGTTTTATACATACCATACATTACACACCAGACATACTTTATATTATATACCCTACATTACATAAAATGCATTACATATCAAACACTTCATACCATACTTTACATGTCCTACATTACAGAGCTTACAATACATATCATGCATTATATATTATACGTTACATATTATGCCATACATGCTATGCATACCGTACATTAAAAACCGTACAACAGGAAAACTGAGTTTTCGAGTGGTCTAAGACTCTATCCTTTACAGATCACTCACGTCTCTCCTCTGTCTGCGTGGACTCAAGTTGCGGCTCGCCTAATGTGGGCACATGGGTAAGTTTAACAGTAGACTCCTGTGGGTCGGTGGTTTTTCAATGGGTCTTCCCGGGTTATTTCTCCACAAACTATACTGGTCGCCATATATATCTATCATGTGCAAAAGACATTGCTTCAGTCCCACAAAGACTAAACTAAACATACCGTACTATACACATCATACATACATTGTATACCATACTTTATAATGACCCTATCAATTTTCGATTCAAGAATGGGCCAGAATTCTACCGTCAAATCCCATAAGTATGAAAACGATACTGTCATTTTCTGATCCAGTATTCCCGTACTCTCAAATTAGACTGGAAATACTTTGTCCTCGAGACTTCCTGGTTACAACTGAACACGTGAGAATAACTCTGCCGTCGCCTCACTGGACATACAGATGGAAATGAGCAGCATTCTCTTTGACAAATTGGTATCATCAAATTCCCAAGTTAGTCCACTCCCTTGTAGATAACCCAAAATAAGAATGTGATTTTCATGTACATAACTGTCATAATAATTATATCATTTCAATCCCATGTCCTCTACGGAGTTTCTCGCGATGTCCCGTCAGACAAAAAGCAATCAGCCGAATCTCGGACAGAAATGTTCTTGTTTGCTCAGCTGGTGAATTATTCCGTAACGCATGATTTTGTGTATGTGTGAGATTCGGAATTTTAATGTAGCTTTAAAATTGTTTTTAGTCATATTGAAAAACAAAAATTAAACTTTGTTTTGCGGGGATGGGGGAGGGTATAGTTACTCTATGTCCAATTATGCCATTATGTATGTGAGCAGTATCTCGACACAAATATATTGACATACATAGTCTTCTCTGCAAGGTGAACATTCAAGAACGGGTTGAATAGTGCACTGATTCCGGTCTATTTGAGGTTTTAAAAAATTCCAGGAATTTAGAGCGAGAAGGAACTAAGAAAACTCTTGTAATGAATTCAAATTTTTCAGTTGGAACATTGGGCTTGATATAAAATTAATTTAGTAATGTATACATTCACCAGACACGTTTCCTGTTTGACATCATATAGGAGAAGCTGTCTTACTAAGGCTGATCAGAAACGATATGACAAATCTGTCATCGACCCTCAAGCATGATGACAATGATGCAAATACAAAGAAGCATTCTCGAATATGACTTTGTTCCAGACAAAGGCAAACGAGATCTTGTTGTCAGCCTATGCAAAGGACATACCATGAAGAGAGATAGCTCACAATTATAGAGCAGTATCACTTCTATCTAAATTATTATAATATCTGAGAAGAATTTGCTAGGTAGAATTGAAAATGTTTGCCTCACAGATATGACTAATTATCTTTAGCATGTCTTCAACAAGGAATGTACGTAGAAAGATGGTGACCTTCATTGTAAATGAATATATGTATCATGCTGTTGACCTCAATTTTATGCCAGCATTTAAGAAGCGGAATAAGCTTACACGTACGTCGTAAAAATGGTTATATTTATATGTTTTGAATCGAAAAAAAGGGAATCTTCACTCTAACTTAATACGAAAAGCCAAGGAGTCTTGCACCAAAGATATAGAAGAAAGCAGTCTTCCTGGTGTCAATCAGCTAAACTACATGCTATGTTACTACCCTATTCAGTATTCCACTCAGTTTGTATCAGTCAGTTGTGATTAGTCATAAACTACTTACTGGAACAAAATAATACTTAATCAATAGCCATACCAAGAGCTCTGTTTGCTTTCTTTATTGTATATAAACTTTGACATCAGGAGAGAAGGAGAGAAACAGAGAGACAAAGAGAGAGAACAAAAAAAAAAAAAAAAAAAAAAAAATAATAATATCATGTCTCGTCTCAAGGCAACTATTAATTAACTCAAGATCTGTTTTGTTTCGAAGCTTGTGCAGATTGCGTGCAGACCTAGGTTTCGCACAAATTCTCTAAAATGTTCATGATATTGAGCTTTCATATTATCTCGCGTATGAGGCATTTGACAATATTGTTAGTCTACTAAGACACAGAGTTGGTGAACGTGATATAAAATAATGCAGTCTTTTTACACTTTGTACACACAGCAGTCTATTCTAGATAAAGGAATTAAGCAATTCTACAGGCCTTAGGAAACCAGCAAACTTTCTGCGGATATTGCATAAATATTTTGACTGGTTTGTAAATCCTTTATACCTGCTAAATGTTGCGTGCAAAATATGTTGTTACTAACATAATAACATGAACGATATTCAAAAATCGCAAATTGAGTCAGTCCTTTTTAGAATTTTACTTAACGTGGGGTCAGGATTATCTTCAAATCACTGTTGTCGTACAAGACTTATCTAAATTAAGTAAAGGTCTTTGTTCCAGGGATTATTTATTCAAGATTTACTCAGAAATGTGAAAAGAAAATATGATCTAGATAGGTTCTTGGTCACTTCTGCCATTCTGGACATTTTTTTGGGAAGAAAGCTTGCAAACAATTGGTATACACACCATATTCGAACGTATGTAAAGATTTTGATATTAATGTCTATATATTTCTAGATGGACTCAAATAAGTGTAAGTTATTTTTCCAAACAAAATGTATTGTATATAACTATAGCTAATAAATCCGGCCTCAGTCTTGAATAAGAAGGGCACCTGTTTATTATATGCAGTTCGTCCTGTTACATTCCATTAGTATGTACCCATTTGTTTTCGGCATTTACCTTGCATTATGAGAATCGTTCTGATATATATAATAAACATCTGGGTTTGTAGGCTATCAGTTATTTAAAAATATACTGAGAGGAATATTAATATAGTAAGAGATAGCTACGTCAGGGATACAATTTATACAAACATTCTGCGTGCTATTGATTCTAGGCCTATATTCAATAATTAATTTCCACTCATTAATCAAAATAACGATAAAATGTATTAATAATCCCCATTTTCTACATGACTTTAACAAGGTACACAATTTCATTGCAATCATTTCTGCGTTCCGTTCCCCCTCCCCTCTCATGCATAAGGGATAAAATACACAGAAATCTGG